>QVRM01004147.1:0-52500 GCA_003439945.1 Dermanyssus gallinae
ATATATATATATACAGGGTGTTCCTATTTGTGTGTCCAAAACGCTAGGGTATGGTCAAACTCGGTGAGACAATCATTTTTGCCAATGGGTGGAAGCCGGGAAACCGTTTTGTTTAGGAGTGAGGATGAAATTTATAAAAGCAGTTATTCTGTCTTTTTTCTCCTACATAGTTGTGCAAAATCTACGTTTGCGGGAGAACCAGTCAGCGCACAAAGGAACCGATCATACCGGCGTGTTTGGCGGAAAATTCAGCACAATAAAGTGTACATTACTAGCTTGCGTAGCAAGAAGCGAATAGCCAGATTAAGGAAAGTCATAAAAAGTCAAAATGTTACGTTAACGCTTTTTTGTGCAACATCGTAATTTTTTCCATTACGACCAAAAATGTACGTCCAAAAGACTACTCTCAGGCAATAGCAGATTTAATGCCCACTACATTCGTACCAAAGTGATGGTGCTGCGTTACGTAGTTGCCAAGTAACTAAGCTTTTTCGACAGTCATATCGAAAGCGAAGGCATGCATACTTGCATAGGGTGTATGAGAAAGTTAGGTACATATTTTGAGGTTTGGTAGAACTCAGCAAGAGAATATTTTTTTCTAATGGAAAGAGGGGGCGGAAACGTCTTGGCAAAATGCTACGGTTCTGGACGTGAAAACTTCAACGTGAAACATAACAACTACGACTGTCGAAAAAGCTTAGTCACTTGGCACGAAAAATTACGATGTTGCACAAAAAAGCGTTAACGTAACATTTTGACTTTTTATGACTTTCCTTAATCTGGCTATTCGCTTCTTGCTACGCAAGCTAGTTATGTACACTTTATTGTGCAGAATTTTCCGCCAAACACGCCGGTATGATCGGTTCCTTTGTGCGCTGACTAGTTCTCCCGCAAACGTAGATTTTGCACAACTATGTAGGAGAAAAAAGACAGAATAACTGCTTTTATAAATTTCATCCTCACTCCTAAACGAAACGTTTTCCCGGCTTCCACCCATTGGCAAAAATGATTTTCTCACCGAGTTTGACCATACCCTAGCGTTTTGGACACACAAATAGGAACACCCTGTATATATATATATATATATATATATATATATATATATATATATGAGTGTGGGTGTTTGTGCATGTGGCTGTAAGTCCGATAGCCACACTCAAGTGCGTGCTGCTCTAAATCTACAATCATAGCGTATTCATGAGGTCATGACTCGTGGCCATTCTCTCTGTGGTGGCATACGTGCGCGTGGTTTCGGAAAACAACCGTAAGGCGTCCCGTCGCCAGCTGTCATTTCCACACAAAAAAAACGTTATTGTTGTTGTAGTCGTCGTCGTTGCTGTCATTCTTGCTATTGTTGTTGTTGTTATTGTTGTTGCTGTTGTTATTGTTCTTTGGTTCAATCCATTAGAACGATCACAGCCCATTCATAGCTCACTGCACAGCCCACCCGCACATGCGTTTCTCGAACCGAGAAACGTATGTAAACCGGCCAAACATCTCAAAGAATCGTGAGAGCTGCCATGAATGTGAACGCCGCGAGAGCTGCACGTAAGGTGGGAGTGCGGCGGGCCGCCTGGCCAAGGCGCTGCTGCACGCGTTAACGCGGCCATTGCACAGCAGAACATATGTTGAATATTCGGCAACTAGCAACTACTGTAGCATACGATACTATACTGCTACACATAGTCTAGACATGACATTAGATAGGCGGCATCACACCCTCGTAGTCATAATTTAGCTGCCGAGATGGTGCCAGATAATGTTAGACTGTGTGGGTGGAGATAGCGACATGCGCTGATGCTGAGGAGCATCTAGAGAGATCAGATTATTATTATTATTATTATTATGGTAAAACAATTGTGAGGTATGAACGTTTAAGTCAGGTTCATCCTGCTTTGTTCCCTTGTCAGTTAATTGCGCCTATGATTGAAGCCACGTTCCCTCTACAAACGGCCAAAGACATCATCTGTCTCAAAGGCATGGCCTCGCGTCGATCACCCGTAACGTCTTCTATGCGTTTTCCGATATCTTTCAGGATTTTCGCTGTACCTGTGCTGATGGGGCCAAGTGTCTCCAATGTAATGGGCACAAAGTGGTAGCTTCTTGATAGCTCGAGATACTTCCTTCGTTTTTCAGAATCCGCGCGCTCTGCTACCCATCCAGATTCGACTGCGCTATGACATAAATACGACAAGGCCGCCGTGCACAAAACCGTAACATACCATACAAGGCTCTTTCCGTGTGACCATAGCGGGATGGTGACCCCGTCAGGTCGCAGCTATTATTATTACTATTATTATTATTATTAAAAACAGCAATAACCTAGCTACAACTGCTGGGCAACCCTAAGCGTGCATGTACAGTGACACGAAGTCAATACGACGACTTAAAAAAAGAACTAATAGAAACCCCAGTGAATGGACGGCAGTGACTCGCGCGTGCACTAGCATTGATACGCATATATGTGTATAATATCGTCAGCGAACCCAGTGCCAGTGTAGTGTAATGGTAACTGTTGTTTTGCACAGCAACCTAGGCTAATCAGGCGAAATACTCTGCATTCACGGCACCGAAACGTCACTCTTACGCGTTCTGTGCTTGCAGCAGAAACAGAGCTTTCCGAAGCGCTGATTAAAACATTCTTATTTTATTCGCCATAGAAACGACTCAAAGTGTGTACACAATAGTTGTCATTGCAGACGCAGTTCTCGTACTGTGATACTACGGAAAACGGACGTACAATTAATTTTTTTTTCTCACAAAGACGCAATTCCTTGTTTATAATTAATTTAGCTGACGAGTAACTCTTCACAGAGGATACCTGTGTGCTGCCTTAGTATGCATGCGCTGCGTATTGAGGCATGCCTAGATCATGGACATGACGTCATCAGGCATCTATCTCATCGTTTGCTTTCCGTTTAATTGTCGGATGTCTGCTGCTATTTTATTGTCGAGCCCGGTGGCGTGATGACGGCATGCGTCTGCGCCTCGCGACCGAAGGAGACACCAGATAGGTGCGATGCGGGTTCGAGCCCCACCGTTGCCCCACATTTGTATTTATGGGGCATGTCCGTCTATGAAGCAATGCGAAAAGCAGTCGTTAGCATGGACGTTAAATCTTGGCTGAGGGTCAGGCCTGAAAATATTTTTTGCTGCCATTTCATTAGTTAGGTATCTTCTTTTTCTTCTGCTAGGCCACATTCAGTTATGGCCAGTTATGGTCAAGAGTGGGCCTCTCGTGGGATACTGCACTTCCACTCTCCTTAGAAAGCGGCGTTTTTTCAAGCAGCTCACAATCACCATATCCCGACGAGTAGCCTTGTTTCACACAACGGCAGGTATATTATAGTACATTCTGCTAAGCAGAAAATGATAACATTATGGCCGAATGATTATATTGCAAGCGTCGCGGACGGACAATCATTGACTTATTTCTGCTTCCGCGTATCGGCAAAAGGGGCTTTAAATTTCTTAAGCTTACAACTTAGACAGGTTGCAGACTGGAGCTATATCTTCCGATATATACATATACTCATTTGTTTACTTACTGATTTGTTATATTATTTTTTATATATTAATAACTACTACCCTGTTTTTGTTACAATGCCGGTGCTATGCCCAACTAAAGGCTGGCGCCTGTCGCGACACCGACGAATGATTGCTTGCCGGCATTATGACTAAAGCTACAAAGACAGTTTCGACTCAGAAACTCAACAAAAACTCGCAATCGCAACAAACAAATCGCAGCTTTGCGCATAGGCGCTCGGTTCTAGTTTGGTGGTTTCTTCTTTTTTTAGGAAACGTCAAGAAAATACTTGTCTTGTCGGTACGCGTAGGCGACCTTGCATAAAACCCTGCGCATTCTGCGAAGTCTGGATGGCAACTACTGTGTTCAAGTTCTATTTTTGTCTCGACAAAATAATAAACCAAGTACAGCGCCACTGCAGGCAAAAGCGGCTGAATCTTGGGCTTCCGTATTGTCTCCGCACATGCAGGCTATGCGAGTCTCCGCTGACGAGTTTTCTAGCAGTACCAAGCAAGCCAAGTTAACAACCACGCATAAGCACACCGCTTCCGCAGAAACGCACGTTTTTGTTAAGTAAACTATCTTGTCTGACTGCGCTCGCCACCCAAAGAGACACATTCTAATGAAATACTCACTCTGGTCACGACTTTACATTCGTACTCGTGCCAAGCAAAACACTGCTTCTTAGGTTGAACTAGAAATACACTACTATACAAGGGGACAAAGGCTACGCAAATTAAACTACGACTATTGACGCTGCGTGCGCTAGCAGACTATAAGTTCCTCCTACGTAGGCTGCAGTCTATGTAGGTGCCGTGCAATGTATTGCAATGTCGTCGCTTGAAAACTCGCCATAACGCGCCCTCATAAATTATATAGTGAGCAGCCCACCCACTCATTGGAATTGCCGCTAGCTGCTTTGTTCGATTCCCGTGTGAACAAAATGTCACGAACGACATCCGATAATACCACTAGAACCGGCATTCGGGCAGTGCGTTGGACTAACTAAACGACGACGACGACGACAACGATTCACACAACGACGGACGTCGCCGCAGTTCCCCAGAATTCCCGCGCACGTGTCGCTAACGTAACTAGCAGCTATTAGCCTGGTATAGGTCGCAATGGAACAGAAACGCAGACTTATACGTCCCCCCCCCCCCATATGACGCTGCTATCACTCATATTTCACTATGTCATATCATGCGAATATATATATATATATATATATATATATATATATATATATATGCGAATGCTAGTGACGTTTGGCTCCGATATATATATATATATATATATATATATGTACATTTGTTGTTTATCCAAGTTACCATGATTTCGTTTACATTGTACACGCATAGTGGTCACTGTAATAGATTCAATAATGACAATGGCATACGCCGACTGAGAACTGAAGCTCGCTCATCATTATACACGACAAAAGCCATGACAATGGATAGCTAAAAGGGGTTTAAATTCAAAAATCAACCTCCAATGATAAGACGAATTTTACAAAGTATTTTATGCAGACAAGTGCAGGTTCTGTGAACAGCAGTGTGACGTTAACCACTTAAAACAATGCCTCAAAGCACCATAGCTGAACAAAGTACGGTAATGACTATGCAAGTGTACGTGTAAACTAAACATTGGTTAGTAAAATAATAACTATATATATATATATATATATATATATATATATATATATATATATATATATATATATATATATATATATATATACATATAGAGCGTCTGAATAATGCCCGCCTTCAACTTCGCCCTCTCTTTTCGTAAACAGAACAGGGAGACAGATACAGCATGGAGCGCCAGCAAAAATTTGACAATTGAATTGCTCAACAGACGAATGCATAGAGATTGTACAAACTTGTCATTTACAAGAAAACTCTGTACGGGCATGTTGGCGAGCTCTTTGTGACATTTTGTACGGTCGACACAACCCGAGAACACTAATCGTGAACTTGTGCAAAAGTTTCGCAGGACAGGTTGAGTAACTGATCCCAAGCCGTGGAAGACCACGGCGTGTTCGTTTGGCTAGAAAAAATCGTCGCTGGCTGACACTGTGGAACAATGTCCGGAAACATCGATTTGATGACGTGCCCAAGAACTGGGCGCGCATCTTAATTTGTATTTTAGCAATTTTTTAGAAATATGTCCAGATAAGATTCAACTGACACACGAGCTCAAACCTACGCACCATACGGAGCGGACGAAGTTCGCCAATTGGGCTTTCAAGATGATGCAGCGTGATGTCGATTTCGTGAAAAAAATATCTTCCTTGATAAAGCTCATTTTTTCCTGAATGGAAGCGTGAATACATAAAACTGTCGCATTTGGAAACACGACAACCTTCGCAAAGAGCCGTTACGTTGCATATGTGACAGTCTTGTGCAGCCCAAGATTCAAAGGAATCATTGAACACTCTTTTTTTACTCAACATAAACGGCAAACATTACCACATAATGAGCTTTAATTGTGTTCGGCCGAATTTGGATGCAATCGATGCGAGTGAACTGTGGTTCCAACAAAATGGTGCTACAAGTCACTCAGTCGGCGAGACAATTGAGGTTTTCAGGATGAAGTGTCCCAAACAGATCATCTTCCGTAACGGATCTATTGGCCTTGCGATTTAACGCCGTTAGACGTTTCCTGTGAGTTTTTTTAATAGTAAAGTGCACACTAATAATCACACGACCACAGCGAACTAAAACAAACATTGAAGCGTGCTTTAATGTAATTGAGCCTAATCTATGTCAAAAAATGCACAACTCGTCACAACTTCGTCGATTTTGGCATTGTATCTGTATGATAATAAACGAATTTTTAATTAATTTTAGATTGAATATGTATCGCAATTCTGTTTCTCTAGAGATCAGGTTCGAAGAACTTACAGCATTCCAAGGTTTGATGAGCGTTGTCCACTTCCCCTGATGTATACTATACATTACATTATATTAAAATAGCATTGTGTTTCCTATTAAGGCACGATAGGATTTGGGAGAGCTTTCGACTCATATGGCGCTTCCCCCATTGACCCTTGACGAGGAAGACCTCTGAAAGCATTACTAGTAGCTCTCATTAGATCCTTTGGCAGAGCGCCCATCATGCCTCTGCCGGGGGTCGAGGGCTTTTCAGGACGAAATTCAATCTCTGGCTGTCAACACTAAAGAAACTTTTCAAAACTGTGTAAGGTGTCGCTTATTTCACCTGGCCCGCACATAGCAGTTCGGTTTCAGCACCCGTGCCCGGTATGGTTGTTATGAAAGCGCGTATGTAAGCCATCGATTAACCCGTGGTTTGTCTTCAAGCCAAAGCCGAGATTAGCAATGATGACGCTTTTGGCCTAATACTCAGAACGTGGGCCCGAACCCACGTTTGGTCGTGACACCAGAGTCGCAGGCGACCACCTCCGCCACCGCCGACGAAACCGTTCCGCCGCTGCAAAGAGAGACAATTACTCGAGGCAGACAGATATCATGGCATGGACGGACAGACAGATGATAGATCATCAGACATGGCCGGGTTTCTCGACTCGAGTTGTATGAGGCCGATTGCCGATTTGGCAACGCCAACTGCCCACCAATCTAACTATGATCGCCGAGGCCAGCAATCAGCATGCAGTCAGTGAGGTCGTCTGAACGAAGGATCATGGGTAGCTTTAAACGGAAGAACAAACGAAATGCGTTCGTTGCCACTATCATTAGGGGCTGAGGGCGACTCATCATTCGACTGAGGGCGTTGTCTCGCTAACATGCTTGCTGCTAATACAATTCTTAATGCTACTATTGGCATGGTTGTTCTTGTGGCTATTGTTGGGTATTTTGTTGTGGATATCGTTGTTACAATGATGTCGTTATGACTAGAGTTGCTATTTGTGGTTGTTGTTCGTGTCGTGTTGGCCGTCTCTGTGCCCGTGCCGGCCGCTCCTACGTCTCCTTCTTTGCTTGCTGTTGGATTTTTTTTGTTTATTGTGTAATTTGCAGGGTGAGGGTCACAGCGATTATTCGTATCCCTTGGCAGATTCGGCGCGGATTTCATCGTTATTTCGTCATCATCAGCAACATCACCCAAACCGACACTGGCGAGAGTTAGATGACCTGGCCTATTGATAGACCGGCATACCTCGCGATTGACTACATCTATATATATATATATATATATATATATATTTATTCTGTTATCGTTTAGTTCAAACAAAATATATATATATATATATATATATATATATATATATATATATATATATATATATATCTCGCTTTAACTCGCCTCAAGCGGCTGAGTATGTATGTACATGTACAGCGAATATATATATATATATATATATATATATAAAATCTCTATAATCGCTCTTCGTCTATCAGCAGTAATCATGTGCAAGGGGAGTGGAGAAGGAATCACTTTGGCCAGACAGACGAAGAAACTAGGGAAAGGCCGGCGTGCTGCCTGAGAGAGACCGCGTGAGATCTTCGTTTGCTTATGTCTATGCTGTGCTGCTGGCGACAGCGATACAGCTGCCGCGGCCGAATTCTTTATGGCAAAGACGCAAGAGCGCACCACACACTCTCTTTGCATTGAAATCTCGTCTTAGAGCAGCCCGAAGAGAAAGGAACCACCGGATTATCGGCTTACCATTGGCTGTCGACGTTATTATTGCCATTATCATCATTGTTTTTGTTGTTGTTGTTGTTGTTGCTGCTGTTGTTGTCGTCGTCGTCGTCGCTGTTGTTGCTGTTGTAGTTGTTGTTGCTGTTGTGTCCCCATCATCGTCGTCGATGACGACACTGATATACTTCTGTTGAGAACGTATACACAAACAGAGTGGCAGTTGTTTTGGTGATGGTCTTCGGCCTGTCTCGCGCCATTTTGCCGATGTCGCCTGTTGCCGTGGTATCGCTCGTAACAGTAGAAGCGTCAGATCGTCAGAAAGTCAGTTGCATTAGATGCTCGAGAGTGGAGTCGACGTTGGAGTTGCGTAGAGTTACTCAGGGCCGGCCGTAGTTACTGTAACGAGAGGAGGGGGGGGGGGGGTAGCGGCTGTAGTGGTAGTGGTTGTAGTGGTAGTGCAGGTGCAGGTGCAGATGCAGGTTACGGCTGTCAAAATGCGTCAAAATGCCTGGTCGTATTGCTGTCTGCCGCAGTAACATGACGGCCACCTCCGCTATAAGACGTCGCCACCACCACCACCATTACCGACGCGGCCGCATTCCACCGGCAGCAACTTAGCAAAAATCCTTAATCTATCCATCTTGTCTAGCAATTTATCTCTCCATCTGTCTATCTTTCTACACGTCGATCTGTTTTTCTATCGATCGATGCCTATCGCTATACTGACTTACTGGCGCGACAGTAGCCACGCTCATCAGGATAGCAGGATTAATGTGTTGTGTGATGAGGGTCATGATTGCACCCAGCCCGCGCCGGAATAACTTCGAACAGTATTAGCAACAGGTCAATCAGTTCGCTGTGACAATGGTAGGTACATTGGTGGCCTATACGTATGTAGCTGTGTGTCAATCACGTGACGGTGTCAACACTTTAACACAAAAACACATACATGACACAGCACAGCCGACAACAAACATGTGCGTAAATGTGACAGCGACAACCGCTTATGTTCTATATATATATATATATATATATATATATGATTGCTGAATCCTTGGCTTTAGAAACCTTATGTTACGTATCGTATTATATGGTCATTATGCGAACGCGTACGCATGTGGGGTGAATTTAGAGAGCATACTCTACAAGCATGTCATACAAATAAAGAAAATAATCTCCGTTGGCATGATTTGTCATTGCAATGACTTGTATTGAGGGCCCGGTGGTTTCTTAAGCAGTGAATTTTTCCTAACTGGTTTACAGGAGCGATTCCGGCTATACAAGAGCGTTCATTATCGTTCGGCCAGATTAGCGACCTTGGAACAAAAATGAGAGTAGATGGTTCATAGGTTGGTTTTGCGTTGGTCTTTGCGGCCATATGGCACATAAGACGAGAACAGGCGTCTGGTCTTCAAAGCAGATTTGTTGTCTCACTGTTATATTAAATATGTCGTAAGCAATATTAAGTTTTTTTTTATACACCGTCTGTATCTAGGAGAAGAGTAACTTTTGGAACCGTGATGAATACACGGTAAGCCTTTATGATACTGAGAGAAAGGTCCAGAGTCCAGAATTACGATTTTTCACCAGCTACAATATCCTCCCGTAACCCTCAGGCTCGGAATTGCATGGTAGTACTTGAACACTTTTTCTCACGTTCTAACGCGCTGTGCGACTTTCCAATGCTCTTCCTGAAGAGGTTCGTCGAGAGTGCGTTGAGGGCCAACTGCTCCAGCCTAACCTCCCTCGGCTTCTTACCTTGACCGCTCCTCTGGCCTCTTTACGGCCGCTTAAGCATCTCCCTTTGTTTCATCTCAAGACCCGTCTTCTCAAAACTTCCCATGTAATTGCATTCTTTTCTTCAGCCTTCGGGTGTTACGCTCATACAGGCGGCCGAAAACGGCAGCTTTCAACGACTACATGTTTGAATAGAAGAATAAGATGGCAGACATTGACTTTTTTGTGAAACCCAGGCAATGACGTGTAGTTAGTGGAAACGCTGCAATTATGAGAATATACACATAATCTCACGTTTTGCTGTACATGGCTTCCACATGAAGATCTGTATTCGAGAGAAGTTCCATGAAAATTCCTCGCTATGCTTGTGCAGCAAACTCTGCGGACGACACTGTGACTTATATCACCTCCAATAATGCAACAGAGCAGTTCCGTTGACTCGGCTTTTGGAACGGTGATGAATACGTATATGTATATGTGCGCTTTCCCTGTGCACGCAATATTGTAAACCCACCATGGGTTAAAACAGCTAAAATATGAGCCTATGGACGACCAGGTCCGCCAGGGCCGTGCACCAGTAGACCGTCGTAGGGTGTCACGGTTCACAAAGGTTCCCTAGTATGTTTCTCAGTATAAATTAAACTGGTTTTCTGTCTACTGCGATTGGCATTAGGCTGATTTTTGTATGTTTCATGTAGGACCTGCTAGTAATACACTGCGGGTTAGCAGTGGAAACAATTAAAATTAGAAGCTGAAGTTACCAGGCGTTTGCAAGAATTTTTGCGACAAGATGGCAAGGTAAAGTGGCGAAAAAGAAGGTTCTTCATGCAAATGTAAATATCATCAGGAACCTATCGTCGGATGAGATACAGTGTACAATGTACCTTATCCAAATGTGACGAGAATACTGCTGCCGGTTCTGCTCGCAGGAATACGCTAAGTATCAGACACATCGGCGGTCTTTTGCAGTTTCTCGCTCAGCGGGAATAAAGCTAAAGAGCCTCGGGAAAATAGATCGTAACAACGTACATATATACACAATGGAGAACATCAAAAGCATATAAATGCATATAACTTGCGAAATAAATCAGTCAACGAAAAGCTTTCGCGCTCATCTCTCTGTTCTCTCCGCGATCTAATCGCCTCGTAAACGAGCAGGGCAGAGTTGTCAAGTCCAAGGTGGAGTTAGTCTACGAAAAAACCGTAGGAATAGTGTACGTTTATCATTAAAGGGGAAACCTTAGCCTTGAGCAGGCAACCGCCAGAGGAGGTGAGAAGCAGCGTACCCGTGGAGAGGAAGCGAGAGTCATTGCAAACGGAAAGTGCAAGTAGAGATATAGGTGACGTTACACTGTGTAAATATCGTGTGTTACCTAGAGGAGCTCCGTGTGGAGGATTTTAACCGATCAACGTCGGCAGCGCAGATGCATGGTTGGCTAGCTGGAAGCGGCGTGGAAGTGTTTCTACGGCAGACTCCGTCTTCTGTGTTGTAATCAGCAGCAACGATTCTGGCTATGATTTATAAAGCTCTTCTGGCTGACAGGCGTGAATCTTCGGCGATGGTTAGAAGCTCCGCCATCGCAGACTAAAGTTAGCGAACAACTTACCGATGGAAAGCCGTTAGCGGTTCTGTGATGACGCCTTCGACCGCTGCGGGAACTGCACGACGTTGATAGTATTTGCAACCTACTGGTACGAAGTTATGTAGGCTTATTGCCGCACTTTGTAGGTGGATTGATTTACTATTCGTTTAACACGTATACCACAAGCCATTTGTTTATATCAGGGGCGCGATTTGAGAACGGCATAAACTGTGTCTCCTCTAGGTTCGACCTGTTCTCTGCATCAGACTAGTAACACTCGTTACGACCCTATAAAATAAATTTCAGAGACATCCGATTTTTTATTTAATAGCTTAGTCTCCGGTATCTCAGCTTCTAATAGGATGGACGAGATGTAAAGACGTGCAAGCCATCCAACGAGTCAGACATGCAATCAGCCTCACCTTAGAGATTCCACGCTCAATTGAATTCTTGCGATAGAGATTGTCGACATATGTTCAAAGAGGTTCACCTTTTCAAACCTAGCTTAGGTGCGGAGGACTGTTGACCTGGTCTTGATAGCGATACGAGACGTCTGAAAACACGGTACGTCTTGTATTCAAATCATGAAAATGTTTGCTTGGAGACAACTGTTTCTCCGCTGTTTTGTTGAGAAATACTCAAACTAAACTGGACAATTAATATAGTGAAGTGTGGGTAGAGCCATACACTGCGCAGAAATAAAAAAAAATCAGCTTAATCGTAATACACTGCCAAGTAGCCAAAACCTGCACTCTAACTTTTGTTCAAGCTTCGTGGCGAGGTTTTTACTCAAACGATCTTTGTTGGACATCCAGGGTGGGGAGGGGGGGGGGGGGGTTTACGGTCTCCGTTCACCGGCTGGATCCATTTTCACTTATTCATTAGTGCGACTCAGTACCGTGCCTAAAGAGGGATCGCACAGGCCTAGACGCAGAGAGCATCAGCCGCGGTTGTAAAGACCTTTTGGCCATAGCTCTGCCCCCCGATGAACGCCAACATAGCTACCACGAAGACATCAGAGTTGATCACCGACGAAAGAGGTGTGATCGCGTAAAGAACGAAAACATATCAACATCGTCTTCGTCTTACAGATTGGCGCTAATTACTGGATAATTGATTGACCAGGTACACGGGTCAACGACGCAAATGTGCTTTGTCAGTAGAAATCGTTCAAAATACACTATATGTCGATAGCCGTCTGAGTGGATATGCCTCCGACGTCGTCAAGGGTAAGACTGGAGTAGGTCTAGCCAGAATTGGTTAATGCCTGTTATTTTTACTGGCAACACCACACCGCACACATTGGTACTCGTTTGATGTGGCCATGACTCCGTAAGTAGGTCTAGTAAATCACACAAGTCCGTAGTGTCTATTCCACCAGCTAGCAAATATGGTTCACACGGTTATAGTAGATTACTTGGTACGAGTCTGGATACCGTTCTATTTTACTCGAATTTCGCTCAAAACCTACTTCTTGCTCTAAAGAGGCAGGTAAGAATGTTTGCCGAAATGATTAGCAATGCAACCAATGCATGTTTTCTATTGCGTGATGCCCTACGGAATTCGTATTCTGTGTTTATGCTCTTGTTTTCAGGCTCTACTTAATCTGTATTTTGTGTTTGGACAATATGATAGTTTTTAGTAAGGCGCACCTTAGACGGCATTCGTTGAATCACATACGATTGTTATTATTGACACAGGCGTAGCGTCACGATTGCACACGAGGATACGTGGCATCTTAAGGCGTGTGCTTAGGCAGTCGCTTTCCAAGTGCTCAAGACACGTCGTTATAAAGCCTTTTTGACACGACACATGTTATGTCTATTTGTCACGGTCGATCCGGTTTCAGGGTTCGCTGTGGCTTCTTCGGGCGGTATGGATATCCTACACGGGTCCTCTTGTCAAGAACGAGTCTGTTTCGGGAGGACAGAAGGCCATTGTGCAGGAACTTCTCATCGCCGGCCACAACCATGACAACGTATCGCTGCCAACTGTACAGGGGGGCGGGTGTCGACGGAACTTGAGCTTACAAGAAAGGCTGGCCGAGGAGGACCCTTACGGAGACGACATTGCGGACGACAAGCTGTTCTTTCTCCTGCTCTTCATTGCTCTCTGGATTCTGTCGCGGTGTATCGCGTCGATGTTTGAAAAGCGACTTCGCACCCCCCAAACGAAGGAGACCTCCATTTACGTCTAGAAAGGGGTTGTTTTGTAAATGTGCCGTCAGAATTGTCGTTGGATATAAAAACTTGCCGTTGCAAAGTATTTTGTGCCCTTGCTTATATATAATGATTTATCTTTGCAGTTGCTTGAGCAGTCAGGCCGTATATATATATAGTGAGAGATCACGTCAGTGGTGCACTGTGAAAGTCTGATAGCGTACGTAGGTTCTTGAAATGTGGTAGACATTTTTTAAACATCTTACAAAGTGTTTTAAAAAGTCTTCAAATTTCAAAACATAAACACTGAATTGTTATCGTTAAGTCGATGTAGTTTGATCGAGAGAAATTGCTGTACGACCCGGTAGTGCTCAATTCATATAATGCCATACACATTGAAGATCGTTTTAGTTCCAAAAGGTGGTCATATGTAGTGCATGATAGATTTATTTCAATTCGCTCTTCAGATCGTAGATTTTCTATGGACAATTTTATCATATTTCCCTATAGCTGTGCAATTAACGATATTTGTTATGAATGTCTTCTACTAGACTCCTAGCCGTGGCAATTTACAGACGAGACGTTTTAGCGTAGAATATGATTGTGACTCGAGAAGAAGATTAGAGTGTTTTTGAATATATTTAATAGTGTTTATCTCGTTTAATACGTTTGATTAGCACATATTATCGGAGTTTAGTATAAACAACGTCCCGCCAAGCCCGGCCATGCCCGGTTACATCTATTTGACAGATAATTGTGATTCATGTGCCTCAATCGGCAACGAGGAAAAGCAGCGTTTAGTTTGGGTACCTAAGGAGCACTTTGCCGAAGCTTCCGCTTATTAAGTACTGCTAGTTGTGACCTAGCAAAGGATATAAACTGAGTGTTATACATATGAACGCAGTAATTCGTTGACACGAAATATTGACACGTATGTCACGCATGGGTTGTATGTTTATCATACAAAATTGTGCACATGCTTACGTTATTGAAATCACATTTAATTGCATGTTTTTACGCTAGATTACTAAGTAAACGACAGTGAAGGTCTCAATTTGGTTTAGATCTTTTCGCGTGTAGATGTCACCAGGCAGAATACGGCTTAAGGGCCAAATCTTTGAGCATATATTTTTGAAAAATTCAATGTCAACACAACGCATAGTCATGTTCGACATTCTTTCTTAAGAGTGGCTAATTTGGGTTAAAATAGTACAATGACGCACATTACTGTGTACCGACTGGTACTCTCTTATAAAGTATATATTTAAAAAGCGGTAATGTATGTCGACCTTAATTACTATTAGATATTTAGGTCCATCGATGACAGTTTAGCCAGCCAGATAATATGAATTTTAAGCTACAGCGTCAAATAAGAGGGCATTTAAAAAATACAAAATGGCTTACGCAGCGACAAGGAGGTCGCCGTAACTTCAGGCAAACAGATTCATGATCGGTTTCGTGGCAAGGTCTTTTTTTTTGCATACACTGCAAAGGTTTTTCACCGTAAAGGTTGGTTGAGTTTATATAAAACAAATTATGCGCAAAGTTCGGCCAAGATAAGGCATTCAATGCAGGTTCGACTGATCGATGTCTGATGATGACGGATGAAGGAAATGGTGAAGCCACATCTCCACTGAGGCAACAGCAAGAACAAGGTTTGCAAGTTGTTGACTAGTTCCTTGTATTTTCATAATATTTGATCAAAAATGCATGATTACTAAGAACCAGCATAGAGTGCCAGATAATTAATGGACGCATTATTTTTTCACGCGAAAAAAATCATTATTCATGAATGTGTATGTTAGTGATAGATAGGCGTAATACGCAGTGGGTCTTAAACTATAATGCATCTTTTTGCGGTGAAACCCTCAGAACTGGTAGAGTGGGACCATTTACAATGTAAGTAATGACTAAGTAATACAGAAACATTGTATTTGGTAAACAGAGACTCCGCTAATTAAAAAGAAATACTATACAGTAACAGCTTATTCAAAGTAAAAGTACCGTTTTAGGCCACATACACGCTGTTAAAAGGTAACTGTTTCTGTGCTTGAAAAACTAGCTTGTTCAGTTTGCAAAGATCACCAATGGGATTATTTTGCCGCCGTTACAAAAATGCCAGCCTTCGTTTTGATAATTTTGTGTAATTTATTGGAACTAGGAGATAGCATATACACTTAAAATTCCAGTTGGTATTTCTAAGACTGTTTCGTCACGAATCCATCCTATGGACAAACCAATCATACCTGCGTATTTAGAGGAAAATATTTTATTTGTTAAATTGCAATATACGTTAGCTCAAAGCAAACAAATGTTGTATTAAAGATAGTTCTCAAGAAATAAAATTCTTTGCAATTCTTATAATTTGTCTTTCACGCTCAATTAAACTTTTTTTAAAATAAAGTACCGCCCCTTCTTACATTGGAAAAATGACGTTTTGCCGAGTTGTCCTAAAGTTTGGTGAACGAATTCTGAGAGGCCTTATACATATATATATATATATATATATATATATATATATAGGCGTTAAATTTGCTATTGACATAGGCTGAAACAAATCTGAAAATAGTATTTTAAACGTACATGTTTAGTCGTAATAGCAACATTTTACGGTTTTGCACGTGAAAGCTTCAACGTAAGACATAACAACATATCGACTTTTTATGACTTTCTTTAATCCTGCTATTCGCCTTTCGCTAGCTTACGTCGGGTGTCATTCAGACTATGCAGATTTTTTTGCCGAACACGCAGGGTTGCATGATCGGTTCCTTCATGCGCTGACTGGTCCTCTCGCAAACGTAGACTCTGCACTACCATATAGGAGAACAATAGGCATTGTACACATATACATATAGCTTACCGCTGTATGACTTCTTGGGGGCCTTCGTTCATAAAAATGGGCTGAATTATTTGGAAGTCAACTCCAGAATGTTATATCCTGGACTCGGATAATTTAGATAACACAAATATCAACATTGCGTGCATAAATAAGTCCGAATGTTATAGTTACGTTTAGACCCTTAAAGCAGAGGAGAATTGCATGCAGTTCCTAAATCTGCCTTAGACGATACGCGGGAGATTTTTTGGATTTGTCTTTTTTACAATAACTATACACATCTAGTGTACTCTACTATATATGATATCCCAAACATGCATATAAGCATAGATGATATGGGTCCCATAATATTGCATATAACGATGTTCCATATTTAATTATCTTGCTGTGAGCAATGAGATGACAATAATTAAAGACGTACTATCAGATACATGTGTGTATACAAAATCGTTTCGATTTATTGGGTTAAAACACTTCTGTACATAGGCTTTTCCACTGCGTTTTCCTTCTTCAAGAAAGGTATTGAACTACCACCGCACGCTGCACATAACCCTGCCATGCAATTTCGATCAGCAATTCGACCTGGTATGTCGAGTGTCACCGGTGTTGCTTTGGCTCTTATTGTTACTGATTGTTGTTGCTATTGTTGTGGTCGTGTGGTTTTTTCGTGTGTTACTCTTATGGTGGCTGTTTTTGCTGTTGCGGCTGCTGTAACTTACGCTTGTCATAGTTATTAGTAGTAGTATTGTTGCTGTTGTTGTTGTTGTTGTTGTAGTATATGTTGTGAATCGATAGTTTTCGATTATTGTTATCCATATTACACCTCAAACTATGTTTGCCTATATTTTGCTAGGCACCATCATTTTTCATCGTCGACAAAGTATGATGATGCTGAGAAACGATTGTACTATCGCTGAACTGTCGTGTGAACGCTATTGGCTAACGCAAGCATAGGTCGCATAGTGATTGCTCTATCGTCTGCTCGTTCGTGCTCGGCCATCCCGTGCGTCTCTTGACTTTCGCCTGTTTCTAGCTATCTATAGCTACAACAATGAGCCTATTATATATTGCCGACTCGCCGACTGTCTGTCGTCCTCATGGTCATTGGCAGCCACTACCGCTTATGTCTAGAACAGGGCACTGCGAGACCATATCAACAACATCGATCGAGATGAATCTATATTATACTTCAGGTCGCTTCTCTTGCCTGTGAGAGGAGCTAGACCTCTCTGATGAAAGGTCTTGTTGGCACGTCGAGCATCTGTAACAATGGCCACAATAACAGCGACAAAAATACGCCTACAGGTGGCGCGATCCGACTAGGCCCAGAGACGCCCGCGATTGCCGACGGCGAACCTGAAATGCATGAGGTCAATTACACGCATTTTATATATATATATATATTTTTATATATATTATTTAAGTGTAGCAAAATATACATTTGTGATGATGTGTGAGATATATATATATATATATATACATCTTACGTAAACAGGGTCTTCCAGGATTCGTCCAACGAATTTTGCGATCTTGTACAACTCGACAAAAAAAATATTTTTTCCAATGAAACAAAGAACGGAAATGTTTGTTTTTATGGGTACTATAGCGTAAAAGCCAACATCTATGAATTGCAAAGAATTTAATTTTTTGTGAATTATCTTCAATACAACATTTGCTCTGTCTTGAGCTAGCGCAGAATACAACTCAACAGATGCAAAATTTTCCTCCAAACACGCAGATATGATTCGTTTGCAGATAGGATAACTGGGGCTATCTACACAACCAATTTTGGTAAGTTTGCTCTCACCCCAAAAGAAGACATTTCCACTTTTTCTCCATCGGAAAAAAACCTTTTTCACCGAGTTGTACAAGACTCCAAAGTTTGTTGTATATATATATATATATATATATATATATATATATATATATATATATATATATATACATACATATTCTTGGTCATTAGAACCATCTGCAAATACAAATTTAAATATACAGACCGCTATTAAGCCGTCGGCCGTAGTTTCTGTCGGGCTTCAGGTCTTGGTGAGAGGGTCCTTCTTTCCCCGGCAGGTGCCAGATGCGATTCGTCGAGCTATTATAGCTGTGGCCCGAAGGACCGTGCAAACGGTTGATGTCGAAGGTGTTCACGAACGGTGGCTGCGATTCGGTCGTGACGAGCCAGTAGAGAAGTGGCGTCGTATTCTCGCGGCCCACAGGCGGCGAACTCGTACTATAGGCGCTGTACGGCGGATGTCGGCGATTCGGTGTTGTCGCAGTAGCGGCTGCATACTTTCGCGGCCACCTTGTGGGCCGGCCTGTCGTACTTGTGGTCGTTGTGACGGGGCTTGGAGTTGATCGGCGCTCTATTGGAGCATCAGCGACACCAAACACAGGAGCAACAAAGCCAACCAGCATTAACAACGCGATGACGGGACATAGGCATGGTAAAGACGACAACCGCATGACGTTCTACTTATATTCCTCTTCTCGAGTTTGGCTCGGTTTCTTACAATTCAAGGCAGGAAGTTTATCTACACTACTATTTCCTGTCATCGCCATGCAGATAGCACTGTTTCGTTTCATGACTTTATTCATCGTGGTTTCTATAGGGACGATAGCATTGTATGCGCTGTACATCTAGACTATTGCTTAACGTGCTTTTCCGCTCTTGGATTACCAGCTTGTTCCGTTTTGTTCCAAAAAAACTACCCCCACGCACTACGGCCTGCGAGAAAGGCATGCACTACAAGAAATCACCTTCTCCACTTTGTACCCGGTGTGTCGTGAGATATGTGCGAGGGTTCATCTCTGGACTCTCATAAACGTGCTATTAACCTAGATGTTAGGGTGCCGGCACGTTCCTGGGCCATTTCGCCTCATCGGATCATCTGCTTTGCTATCGTAGCCACATCGCAAATGCCATCACGCGTGTGACCTAAATTCTAGGTTCAGAAAAAGACGAAAGTGTCTTCAAGCGCCACTGGTATTGTGTAACCACGACTCCGTTCTCTCTCAGGCTTAAGATCCTCTGCAATCTGGCACGCTCTGTGCTTATCGCGCCTACTATTGAGTGCGAATTCACGGTCCCGTCTTTGCTCATTGTAAACAATATTTTCGTTATCGGGTCGTTTGAGGCGTTGCGATTTGTCGGCACGTCTTACTGACGGGGTTTCTTGCCACATTCGCTATGGCGTATCTAGAAAAAGCAACGCCAGGATCCACTCTATCCATGGTCTCTTAGAGACCAACGTTTGGCATACTCACGAGAGATACCGATTGCGCACGTTGAGTTGGATTAAACAAAGGGCTTAGCCGGCGTTTCAACGTGTTGTTAGCGTATGATGTGTCTTGGTTAACGAAAGATTTGAAAGATGACCTCTATAAAACTAGCCCTACACAGGGTCCTAATAAAGCCAAAAACTTGTTGTAACCGAAATCGTTTTTGGGCATCGATTCATCAAAAATCTTATATTTCTGAACACGTCGGACCGTTTTAGGGAGCTCAAGTAAAATGTAGGACCTTTGTGGTTCGAAAAAGGCCTGGTAAAAAGTTCCTCTCTGGAAATTTCCCTATTGTTATAGAGTCATTGTCTAAATGTCTATAGATATAGAGTGAACGCTTGTGCTCCAGGGTTTTCAGCCCGTTGCATTCACGGAATTGAACGTTTCTTGGGGCTTCAAAATATCAGAAATCACCCTTTGTTCTGACGTAATTTTGATTTGCTTATTGTTAACTAAGGTATGCGGTCGTTCCCTTTCTGTGGTATTTTTTTTGATCGAACACACCTAGCATTCTACCTTAAGGTGTTGCATTGCAACCTCTATGTACTCTTGTTGAAATTTACTCCGATACAATATTGCCTCAACATATGCCTCTATACGTCAAAGTAAAAGCCCTACCTGACTGAGCCAAGGCGTCTATCGCTGTCAATGCCAATCACGACGAATAGAACATTCAAACGAGTTTTTACAGGTACGCGAATTATTCAAGCTACAAATAAAGGGGTCTCCTACAACACAGATAAAACTCTTAAACAAAATTCTGTCGATATAAATCGTATTTTGTGAAACAATACTGCGCGCTATATTTGCTTATTATTACATGAATTAGGACTTACAAGCATCTTCTTTTTTCTTTTTCGATCGATAAATGCCCCATGCGAGCGAATTGTTTGGCCAACGCAGTCGCTCGACTATTCCGTAAAGTCTCGACTCATTCGCTTGGAGCCGCCTACTTAAAAGACTGCATTTTCCGGACCCCTGTTGACTCGATTTATGGATGCCAATGATGCGATGCTTCAATTTGATTAAAAACGTCTCGCCTCGTGTTGACGGCGCTTAATGTGTCAACGACCTACCAAGTATCGTGATTTTGGCCTCTGTGTGGCCGATACTGTTCTGCGCCGTACACCGGTACGTGCCGAAGTCGCTTCGATGGTTCACTCGAACTCGTAGACGCATGAAGGTCTTGAGGTCATCCTGGCTGTTCGACGTGTGATACTTGCTATCGGAGCCGAGTCGCTGGCCTCGGTGCAGCCAGACATGCTCAGCCTTTGGATACGCTTCGACGTGACACTCCAAAATAACGCTGTCGCCCAGCGCCGCCTGAACTAGCTGGTGGGGCACACGGATTAGAGGTGGAACTGCAAACGGTAATTTAACACATCAACATATTCTGTAAACATGGTTATATATATATACAAATATATATATATATATATATATATATATATATATATATATAGAGAGAGAGAGAGAGAGAGAGAGAGAGAGACTGTGTCGTGTGTGACACAAATCGTCAGTGTTTTAGGTAGTCGTAGAAAATTCGTTAACAAAATTATTATTTTTTTCAATGAAATGTAGGTATCTTGGCTAGAAACGACAGTGAAATCGTGAGTAGGTAAGTAAAAGTCTAGCTGCCCGAGAATCAATTTCCAAAAAGTACAATTGCACGTAAATGATTAGTTAATTACAGAAGTTGAACTTATTACTTGGACGAAACACTGCCTAAATTGCTTCGGTTGAAAGTCATCTGACATTGACTAGCGAAAGGGAAAAGGTGGTGTTGAGACGTATTGAGAAACAAGATTTAAAACCAGAAAAAGAGAAGAAACTGACATACTATAACATCTTGCCTTTAAACCAACAGGTTCAATAACTTCAACAATTGCAATAACAATCGTCAACAAAGGCTAATGGAGACCGGAAATGTTTACTGTTACAAACACATGTACTAAATTGCCTTGGTACAAACGTACCAGGTAGAATTAAATAGTGTTTGCAACAGAAGTAAAGTCAGTGCTTTGAAGAACCAAAAAGAAAAGCACACAGCAATAAGAAGACGGACAACGGAAGCAAAAGGGCTGGTGTAAAACTGGCACCTTCCACGGCCATGGATATGACACTGGACAGTGTCGCTAACGTTGGCTACGTTAAACATCAAAGAGCTCATCATTCGAGATCACCAACCGACCTTCTCCCCCACAAGCATTATGAAACTGACGGTAAGATAGCAATTGGGTAACTGGCAGTCGTGTATCGCGTGGCTTATTATGCTCGGATAAGCTAATCGACGAGAAATTACACCCAGGTGCAGCGATGGCAGGCAATGTGGCCTACTGAATAGCAGCAACGTGTTGACCGCTGCCGCGGGTTTTCGCCGCATTTCCTCTTTCTTGCTCCGGAAGGCTTCTGGAGTACTCTGCACTTCAACGTTTAATAGATCAAGCCTTGGCTTGCACAATGTGTGCATGTACGCCAGGGTCGTTGGTCCGTGATCGTTCGGGCTGGCATAGTCAACAACTACAGTATATAAGCCGTTTCTTATTGCCCGAGAGCTTCAATAAAGAAATAGATCACACATGCCAGAAGGACCTTACCAGAGTGATATAGATGGAAGTTTCAGAGAGGCGTTATTCGAGAATGTGATTCCGAGACGACAGAATGCCAGCACACAACGATGTTGCGATACGAGCTCACCTAGACCTTCGGGGATTGACGTTGATGAAAAGCTTAGCCATCTATATGCACTTCATTTAACGCTTTTAAGCTAAGACCTTAACGACGAACCAAACTAGCATAAATTTTGCATCAAAGTGTTTCTTTAAGTCCGCCTCAGAGTTCTTGACCTAGACGTTTGTACTTATTATATTGTGATCAGCCGCACCGGTAAGACTATTCAAGATTTGTCCGTCATTTCAAACGAAAACATATCCGTCCCTAAAATCGTTTGGGAACGGTTTGAATTGAGAACACTTCGTAGATATGCATGTACATCATCATCATAATGAATTTATTTACTTCACTCAAGCAGAGTATCTACCGCGGTAATGTATACGCTCATTTTATACTGTTGGCAGTGCTTTCCATTGCCTATCTTTTTAACGAGACAGAAAATGGAGCGACTTTCTCCGAAGACCCGAACTGATGACTGAGTGGCACGTAATGCAATACTGCGAGCAGAGTTGTCAAATTAAGACTGCTTTTCAAAATTCACTGCGTGTGAACACACACAGGGTTGTGATAGCCGTACACGACGTGCCTGCTTTATACGTGACGATTATGACAGCACCCGTATAAAACCTAAATATGGCAACGTATTTACAAACTCGAGAGGCTCACGAGAACAAAAAATGGTCTCTTCCGGCCAGTTGCCCTCTGCGCAGGAATTTGACAGCCTTGATTTTCCGGGAGTTTCTTTCCAGCTTCTCGACACGAGATGCACCTTAATCATGCGCTCCATGGGACCGATGTATATAGAAGCGACAACGGTGTAGTCTGCACACATCACCGAGCAAGATGGCTTAGTGGCAAAGCCTTTGCCTTGCATTCGGGAGGACTGGGTTTGAGACTCAGACCGGCCACTCTTAAATTGGTTTGCATGGTTTCCAATTTAGACAAGGTAAATGCCGGAGTGGATTAAAATTAGCCATGACATGAAAAACCGTACACGGGCAATTGCCTTACGGGAAATCTTTGAAAAAAGTCTAGCGGCAGCTCTACCTTTTTTTGGGGGTAACCCACTCCCTTTCGAGTGTGAGCAATAAACGCTGCAAGGCTTTTAGTTTTGCAAGACGGATACATGCATTTGTCGAGCCCGGTGGCGTGGTGGCTGAAGTTTGCGCCCCGCAACCGGAGGAGACATATGGGTGCGTGGGTTCGAGCCATTTGTATTTATGGGGTTCCGTCTATGAAGCAATGTGAAAAACAGTACCGTAGACGTTAAATCTTGGCTGAGGGCCAGCCCGAAAAGTTTCCTTAGACCCTGCATTTAATAAAGCTACTTTAATAAGCTAATCTACCGATACACGCCGAATACATATGCTTACGACTTGCACGATCTGAACTAGGCCGGCACAAAAACTGATGACTTCTGTGGAAGAATAGTTGCCTCAAATAACAAGCTGTAGTAATTGCTGTCGCTTACAATGCCTGTAGGTTATTCCTGACTCTACCCTAAAGTAGCAATTTCATCAGAGGTCATTTTGGAGAGATTGCGTAGGACGGCCTATAGATACAGCATACTTAATAAATTCTATAATGCTTATCCGGTGCTAAGGAAAACGTGATTGAACTACCGTAGTTCTTCTCTTGCTAAAATAAGAGAAACTGTTGACTGGGCAAACTGCATAAATCTGTTTTCGTGTTTCTTGTTATATCATTTCGCATCCATTTACTGTATTGTCCAGCAATTAAGCAGTCCAGCTTGATCACAACAGCGCCATTACTTTTAGACATAGTACTAGCCTTAGGAGATGATTATTTATTCTACTTGCACTGAACATGGCTATTTAGCCAATGGATATAGTAAGTACATGTGTATGAACTGACTACTCTAAGTCTATATATATATTGTGTTGGTAGCAAACATATAAATAGAAGTGACCTTATATCGTTTCTATTACGTCGTCTATACAGACTTACATATTACTTCGAGCTGGATGCGCCGGCTAATGGACGAAGGAACCCCGTTCGAAGCGAGACAGATATAGATACCCATCTCCTTTCGGCTTACGCCTTTAAGGTGGAGTTCGGGGCCGACGTGTGTTGTAGCTTTGTGACGTTTTTCCAGATTGAATACCTGCGAATGAAAATTGTATAAGGCAGACAAATCTTTGCATGGAACTTTTCTGTATATGGGAACGTATATATATATATTCATATATATATATATATATATATATATATATATATATATATATATATATATATATATATATATATATGAAATTTCTAACCACTTAAGCAGGCTTTAACAATTGTATTCTAATTATTGCGTCACACACAGCGGAATCATCAGTAAGGAACCTCTGGCCCAGACATTGACCAGTTGGTCAGGGTATCCAATACGGCTGATGAACTTTCCCGTGTGATTTTGAATGGCAACTTCTGCTTAAGAAATTTAACGAGTCGCCTGTCACTAGCCGACACATCAAACTACTTGCAAACACTGTTGATTGCTCTCGACGTCAATGCATCTGGTCTTCCTAGCATCTCGAACGAAATGAGCCGGAACTCCAGTGGTAGATGAGTACTTCATACGCTTGCTAACTTCAGCTATACGGAAAGCATGTCCTGCCTGGACTGCACCTTGGCTAACTATAAAGGAGGCTTAAGAGTCAGTCACACGTAACGTCCAGACAACTGTCTTTCTCTCGAAGGCTGTGGGGAGTCAATCCGCCTACCATTATCGGGGCATAACCCATGGGCATACAAGAAGCTTGATGTTCTGAAAGCGTGCGCTAGAGTTGATTGTAGAGAAGAATGTCTAGACCAAAGTACGGCAGTCCACAGACACGCCGATTTGTAGTGCTCCGGAGATAAGAGTCGTCCATCGTACGCGCAGATGTGTTCGTTCAGACACTACACATTTAGCAGCGAACCGGCAAAATGGTGAGGAGCCTGAGGTGTTTCCCTGTGATAGTTCGGGAGGTAATGCGATTTTGATACGCCAAAACAAATTGGGATGGCTCCAGCTAATACACCAGCTCGGCGTAATGAAATAAGCCCGCGGCCATCTCTTTAACGACGCTGCTAATACTGTTAAATTTACTGCTGAAATTTAGCTTAACAAATTAAACTAACTCTAAAAAAAATTAAAAAGCAAGAGTATCGCCTCTTGTTGCTAAGCCTCTGGGATGGTACTAATAGTTGCCCAGAAGTTTCTGCGGAGGACCAAGGAGCATGCAATGGGCCTTAAGGAACTACCCTAAAAAACAGGTGTGCTAGTTTGGTTAGCACGACGGCAATGCTGGTTCTGTTGCCCATGTTAGATGAGAGAGGCTTGGAGAAGCTCTCGAAAAGGTTCACGACTTCCAGGCTGAGAAACCGTCTGAGCGTGACGGAGCCTACTATATGCCTCAGCATCGCGTCGTCCCATACGATAGGTCTCGAATTGTATTTGATTGCAGCAGCGCCGCACCAGGAGAATGTTCTCTCAATCACCATCTTCTAGTTGGCCCTAATCTCAGCCACGATACAATGAAGTTACTGTTAACGTTTCGCGCACGTCCGATTGCTGTTTCAGCCGATATCTGCAAGGCATCTATGCAGATTAAACTCGCGCCTGAAGACAGGACAGTATTCCGGTTGCTATTAAAGGGGCCGAATGACAAAATGATACGTTCCTATCAGATATGTCGCGTCACGTGGGGTGCAGCCCCCGATGGCTTATTATTAGCCGCAGCCTTGCGAGAACACCTTCACCGTATGGATCCCATATACGAATTGATGCTTTGGAATTCGTTCTATCATGACCATATGATGCGTAGCTTCAACGGCGAAGAGGAGGCATTTTTACCAAGGTTGATTCATGGATTGGGCTACGTTGGAATAAAACTGACCAAATGAAAAACGAACTTTGCGACCGTCATCGACCACGTTTGCGATATTGGACATGGACATACCGGCTACACAAAGCTGAGGATTTTCGGCATAAAATGGAGAGCATCCTCAGATGAATTCACCGTTTATATAAACAGCTTTAACAAACCCCACTGACCCGAACTAATCACCAAGCAGAAATTACTACAGCAGGTTGTAGGAATATTTGCTCCATTGATTGATGCTGCCGTTTGTTCTACGTGGTGAGGGTGAAAACGCCGGGCCAGAAATCGCGCGCTCGCGATTTGAGGACTGGTGCCAGGTGGGCCAAGTTTTGACGCCCTGACTATTCGAAAGACGTACAGCCACCCTAGCAAGGTAATCAAGGCGCCTACGTTTTTGCTGATGCATCTGAAAGGGCACGGCTCTCCTGATGCGCCTGGCTCCTCTGACAGGGCAAACTCTGTCCAAGCTGGAGTTGATGGCTGCCTTAGTGGCTTTACGACTAAAAATTTCTTGTCGACAACGGCCAAAGATAATTAAAACTGGGACCGTTTTCCCGGGGAGTGTTGCATTTCGACAGTGAGACCCACATCTGCCGCCGTGGTTGAACACCTTTATTTGGAATTCAGTCATTTGCGCGGGCAACCAACCGCCGCATTTATTTGAGCAGCGAAACCCAACGGACATCACAGAACGAGCTCAATTGTACGAACACCACTTCTATATCGGCGTTGCAGCTATAAATACTGTCAACCGCCAGAAAGGCGGTAGCTAACTAAGTAAGGCAAAGCGTTTGTGTTTTTTTCTGTACCAAAAGAAAGTGTACAAAAAACTGTAATTCGGGGCAACAGCGACATAGAAGTGAGCTTACGGTTAGCAAGATAGTCAACATATATATATATACATATATATATATATATATATATATATATATATATATATATATATATATATATATATATATATATATATATACATATATATATATATATATATATATATATATATATATATATATACATACTATATATATATATATATATATCTGCTTTGCGCGGCTATACCGTCGAATCCTCAATATTATTTTTGCGGTTTATCTTGTGACATCATCCAGGTCATCTGCGGCTCATTGCAACTTACCTGGGAATCCTCTCTTCTCCAGGTGACCTTCGGTTGGGGATTTCCTCCGGCGTGGCAGCGAAGAACGGCATTGCTGTTTTCGCGTACGGTTACGTTGTGGCTCGAAGTCTCCACGAAGTATGGAGCCACTTCGAGGGGATATCAGAATGGCGTTAGTTGCCGAAGAGCTTAGTAGTCTCACTGATGCTAACCACTTCGAACTGCTGTGACGTTCTAGATTAGTAGGGGGCTAAAGGGCGTACTTAAAGATTTGCCTAAAATTGCTTAGATTAGACGTTTCATATTTAAAACGCCTGCAATACATGTGCTTATTGCTTTGAATGATTAGCCCACGATTACGTATAACTCTAAAAGTTGCCTGCTAGAAAGCTTTCAATCGGGGTTATTTCAACCTGATCTTGATTAGATTGTGTGTATACGAAAACCGCCTGGATAGTTTTTGTAGTGATTGTTTCCTCCAAATTCAGGACATCTTCTGAAGGTGTACTTCAAGGCGATATACTATCGCTCAGATTTGGCCGTTCTTGCTACGGACAGTTTAGCCTAAGTAGGCAATATGGTGCCTCCGTGGAGCATACGATTATTGGTTGCTCGAGTTTATATAATATAATTGGGACTTTAAAACTGTCCTCGTTGAGAAACGTTGGCTGTTTCAGGGCAAGCTTGAGCAGCAGTGTACCAACTCTAGAAGAAATAGAGGCTACGATCAGGCAAGCCCGTATTAAGCGGGAACAATCTATATGTGCGTCCTATTATGTACAGTTGAGCTCCATAGTGAAGTATATATAAACATATTGACTTACCAACAACGTTTAGAAATCCAACCTGGTTGCGCATGGGCCGCGTGTTAACCTGGCACATGTAGTATCCTGAGTCTTCAGGTCGGACATCAGTGATCAGTAACGAGAATTCTCGGTGAGCAGAGTGGCTCACCCGCACCCGATCCTTGTTCGCGATCACGTGCGTGTGAACTGCGAGAACAGTTTGTTTGTCCACATTTAGCCAGGCCACCTGCACGAATCGGTTCCCAAACAGCTCAAACGTTAATACTTTCCGGTATATATATATATATATATATATATATATATATATATATACTGCATTCGCTATATTTTGCACTAAATTCCACTCCTTTGTGCCACTATTTGAATACCCAGTACTATTTTATCGGTTTATCCTGTGACACCACCTAAATCACCTGCGGAACATTTGCAACTTACCTGGGAATCCTTGTTTCTCTAGGTGACCTTCGACTTGGATTTTCCTACAGCGTGGCAGCCGTATATATATATATATATATATATATATTATATATTAATACGGCGGAGTACGTATGTGTATGTACAGCGAATATATAATATAATATATAATAACAATAATTTATAGCGTGTATTATATATATATATATATATATATATATATATATATATATAATACACGCTTTTAATAATATTTACTTTTTTTCTATGTACCTACCTACCATTTATATATATATATATATATATATATATATATATTTGTGTAAACGCCGTCATAAATCGACTGTATGTATTTTCAATCGTTTTGCAGCGTAGCTTAGGGTATACGCAGCTACATCGTGCCATTGGCTTTACAAGTGGAAGTATAAGCAGATGTGGCCAACCGACACGACGAGATAGCAATGTTGTGTGACGCAGTGGCGGGAAACTCGCGAAGTCTGACCAGCTGCCAGTCGTTTGTTTATTCACTAACCGTGTAGTTGCCGAGATTCTCGATGACACACTTCAGCTCCGCTGTTTTGCCGGCGGCCACTGTCACGCTGGGAATCGGCTCCGCAAAAATGGGATCTTCCTGCTCGAAAACGACCGAATGGTATGGGTACTCCTCCTCTGAAACGGCGCCGCTAATGTTATGACCGACCATCTTCACGTCCAGCAGCAAGTAGCTATTAGAAATCAACTCACCGCGTTAGGAGAGAGAGAAGAAGAGCAATGCTCGTCGCAATGCTTAGTCATGAAAGGGGCAAATTGGAGAAGAATGAAGGAGAGGTTGGAGGCTATTGAAACCGAAGTGAGTAAGTGGTCTATTATTCAATAGACCTAGTCCATTATTCAATAGACAGATAGTTTTGACTTATTTATACGTACGAATAAATTGTAAATAAAAACAAAACTTTGTAGCGGTAGTAATAGTAATGCAAATCATAACAGCTGCGTTGCCCCATTGGCAAATCGGCGATCGCGTACTTGCGCCTCGCGGCCGGAGGAGACACATAGGTGCGCGGGTTCGAGCCCCACCGTTGCCTCACATATGTATTTATGGGAGTCCGTCTATAAAGCAATGCGAAAAACAGTCCCATGGACGTTAAATCTTGGCTGAGAGTCAGCCCCAAAAGGACTTAGTTAATGCCTATAGTGGATTAACTGTAGAGAGTGTATCGACAACTTCCTATCGTCGTTGAGACTGGTGACTGCGAGCTGCAAGTTTGTTGTTCGCTTAACAAACTTGCAGCTCGCGGTCTGCTGCAAGTTTGTTGAAAAAACTTCTCAGGCTGAACCTCAGTCAAAATTTAACTTTCACTGCTTTCTGCTATGCTTCATAGACGCACGGACCCCCATAAATACAAATGTGCAACGGTGGGGCTCGAACCCGCTTTTAACCTATGTGTCTTCTTCGGTCGCGAGGCGCAGGCCGATTGCACCACGCCACCGGGCTCGACGCAGATAGGTGTGCATGCATGCAGGCTTCATTGCAGTAGCGGTCGCAAAGCAAGCGTCGCCGCCAAGCACCTCCGGCACTCGCTAGCGGTGCGCGCGCCTACTCACGATTGAACGTTGGCAACTCGTTGCTGGCGTCGTCCTCATATTCGAGCTGGTCGAGATTGAGCGAGATATTCGGCCGCCGGGGTTCATCGGACTCGAGAGAGCGGTGTCTCCGCACTCGACGATAGGGTGATACGTAGCCAATGCGCTTCACCGACGACAAGGCTAAAGAGGGCCGCAAAAACACCTGCTGTCTTGTTCTTGCCTTCTGGAAGGTCAGTCGTTACCGGCGAGAGCAGCAACGGCACAACAACAACAACAACAACAATGGCAGCAATGAAGTAGACCTCTCTATTTAGATTTAGAGTTTGGGCAACATTAGGCGTTGGAAAAATAACACACACAGATGATGTGTCAATCAGAGGTTCAACAAACGCATTGTATTCTGCATCCATTCTGTAAAGTCACGCTAAGGAGCGGTCAGAAAGAAAGCGGAAGTTTAGTTAGTGCGTATACGTTTCTGAATATCTTTCTCCCTATCTGTATATAGGTCCCTCTTTCTTTCTCCCTCTAGCGATGGTATAGTATCATCCTGCGTTTTGCTGGGTGATTATCCTCCTCTACCTGACCGTTGGGTCAACGATGAGAATGATGAAGAAACACAGACTCAAATGAGCAGATGACGCGTGCGTATTTAAGTTTTACAACCCTGTGTGCTAACAGCGGAGCCCTTACGACTTTAAGATGTGCCCTCTGTCTTTCTGTTTCGAAACGAAGAAACAATGTAAATCACTGCCGCTCCTTTAGACGCCCTAACAAGACTACCACGAGACGACATAATGTAACAGTCCCCCTAGGCGCTGGCCAGCAAGCTACGCGATAGGCCATCATACTATACACGGCTGGTGTCCTCTCTATGCTAGAGTGATATATTAGTATTTATTTCTAGATTAATAATCGTTTAATGTTGTTGTGTGTACACTAGTTTTTTGTTTTGTTTTTGAATGTTTATTGAAAAAAAAAAACTCACTACTGCTACAGGTTATATAATACGCCATACTCAGCTGGCGAGACAAAGTTTCTGAACTCTGAAGTAAACAGAATAGGTCCTTTTTGTAGGCGGTCTATGCAGGCCTTCTGTAGACATCTTTCCCGTTTGTCCTGTGAAGGCATTCGTTTGCAACCGACACTTCCGGTACTTATGGAAATGCGTGCTATACATAATTATGTTGAGGGCTCGTTATCAAGCAGCCGGCGGTGCACGTCAGAAGTTCCGCATAGGCCTTCTGACGCATGCTATATTTGCTTGAGACCTAGCCTGTGCTGCTCAGGGGCTTTAACGTTACATGCAAGGTGTACGCGCGAAAGCTTACGATTGGGTAACGCCCCGGGCTTAGACACCCCGGTGGTACCGATCGGTACGTCTGCTGCCTTGGCTTAATAGGCAAAACGAGCTGAGAGTGCACCACACGAAGCAGACCTCCCGGCAAGAGAACCATCCGTGTTTTCTGCTGCTTTTCGCAGCGGTGAATGCCACCCGCTCTGGCGGGGTTCGAACAACCCTCCGGGGTGTGTGAGAACATGTTGGGTGTAACGTGGAATCGCGGGGTGATCGCGCCTGGTAGGAGTAGTGTGCCTACTCCCTCCTGAACCCTAATAGCGGGGAGAGGGAGGTGTGGAGAGTCTGCTGGTCCGTCAATTCGGACTGCCGGCGCTCCCGTCCCATGCCAGTGCGCTACCTCCGCTGGCGGCGGGAGTGTAAGTATTTCTCTCTTTTGGTTTTACAGTTTGTAATTAAATACACTGTGACAAGGATGGGATCGAGCTGCAGAATATTATTAATTGTATATATATTTTTAATTAAAAATTTAAAAGGCTGTAGTGATAAACAGCTATGGAATACCAAAAAGTCCAACATATATTTTTAGTTGTATATTATGTTGGTCCCAAACGAATTTCATAGATGTTATTGTACCAAATGTGTAAATTTGAAAACCATTCCAGATGGTAATAGATTTTTCCTCGACGAAAAAGTGATGGTAGACAACGATTTGGGAATATTATTTGATCGGCAGCTAATGTTCTGCAAACACATTGTTGAAATCGTAAGAGCAGCATCTGCTGACTTTTGTATTATAAGCAACGTGTTAAAGAAAATCGACTTTTAGAGTTTTCTTAATTATCATGACATTTATTTCATTAATTTTGAGCATATATATAAGATTGTTTTTAAACTGCTGTCAGCTGTTCCCGGCGTGTCATACGAGAGGTAGTGCAGCGATTCTCTTCGTGAGGCTCAGGCAGGCAGATGCGTGATACTCCATACACGCTGAGAATACAGTCGAGAGATGTATTCTGTGTTACTCTTCGTGTAAGTTTGTATTAAAACAGACTGTGTACTCCTCGTGTAAATTCGTATTCAAACAGACTATGTGATGGTATCCATAAGCTATGTAGCTGGTATGGACGCGGCGATTGTCAAATGGGAGACCAGACCAGAAGTGGAGGGCACTGAAAAAAAAACACACGCCCTACAACGTCCCGTCAGACTTATTTGACCTTATCTTTCAATTCCGAAGCAAAGCTTTTGGTATGGTTTTGCACGCGGCGTTTTCAACGTCAATCGAATTATCTCAATATTCGGAGCACAGCTTAACATATGCCAAAAAGCGGCTTCTTACCCGCATTCACAAGCGAAGTACTCGCTCCATGTAAATTGTAAAATACTTTTAAGCAAACCAAATTTTGTCCAAGTGAGGTGTCACCATTGTCTGTCAAGATAATGAAACAAACACTGCCCGTCGCTTATCTCTCCATAAAGTGAAAAACTGTGCGTTTTGTTTCGATTATGTGCGCGGTGAGGATTGTGCCAGTATAATAAACCGCAAAGGGATTACGAACTCCAGGGGTTGGCCACCACAACGTATAGCGTCTTTAACAGCCACTTGACACCCTCCTCTGAATATCACTGCCTTGGTTATTATTTCCAGCCCTTTTAAGACAGCACTTCTGAAACGAAGAAGTAATGCGCTTAATGGCAACTAGGTCGTGGTGAGCGACCACCATGTGATCTGCATACATCACAATGATGGCCTTTCGGAGCTCTTGTCGAACACAGCTTGAAGCATCAGAGTGCTTTTTTTTATAGTCGAAAAACTTGCGAAGTGGAATGTCTGTTGATGCTCTCCAGATAGTGAATGTTGGTGTTGTCAATAATGCATTAGCCTGGCGATTGGTCTATCGTTTATGTGACTGCGATGAAATGCGTAATCTCTTAATACTCTTTTATCAACAGACATTTTCATATATATATATATATATATATATATATTAAGGCGAGCACTGCTGAATGTGCAAGCGTATTGTAAATTATTAATAAATTATCACAATATTTTCTATATATATATATATATATATAGTGGCGGTTCAAACAACAGCTTCAAATACGTATCCACTGAACCTCTAACAGCCATGCTATTCTTCTTGGGGCTTGTTCCCTTAGCTTCCAGGGTGACTAAGTAGTTCATTCTCGACCTAAATTTTCTCTCCTTAAAGCATGCGTACCGCTGCTCCGCCGCAGGTACGCTGGTGAGAGCTAGCTTCTAAAGTCTACAATACATTGAACGCGCTCTGCTTAGGGACTAAAGCGCTAAGTCGACCGGAGGCTTCTCCATCCCGAGGCACTATCCCAACCCATGTAAGTGGTTTAGCAATTCAAATATCTCGTCCGAATTGCTGAAACGCGAGTTTTTATTTTGAATTTTACTTAAAGTCCCTCTTGTTGAAGCAATCTGCTGCGTCTCTGAAACTCCAGGGACGCACAGCTTACATAGCAAATTTAACGTACTATCGACTTAATATTCATAATGTTCATAGGCTCATGGTCTTTTAGTCCTCTTCTATGGACTCAAAGTTTTGATCTCTTAGGCCTTTTTCTCCCGTATGCTTGGTGTACTCCACAAATTTTGTTTGCTTCATTTTAAGGGCGCATTTCTGGTTGACTCGCCATTTGGATGCTCTATAGTACTATCTGCAAGGGCAGTTCGTGCACTTCTCGTGAGACTGGAAATATAAGTATATTATCTAAATGCACCAGATCCCCGTGCCATTGCGAAGAGTCTACATGATTTATGCCGTTGTGGTTACCTATTCTTGATTTTAACCCTTTTTTAAGTTCCGGTTTTACCGAGACTATCGAACGATACCTGTTTTTGTATCATACGTGGAGGTCTTGCGCTTTGTTCCATATCTAACGTTTGAGGCACTTCGCTGGGAATGTCGGCGTCGCCTGAGTGGTGCATCTCGGTTGATTTCATACGTTATTTGGTTAAATCGCATTTTAAAGAAGATGCGCTTTGCTTTTCCCCGAGAGGCTCGTACTTAATTGGTGGAGATTGTCTTCGACAGCCGAGCTTTATGTCTCTATTTTAGTACTTTTGGTGGCCATATTCCGATAGTTCGAATGAGAGCTTCTCGCTCACAACTTAAGTAGCATCATCATCATCATCAGCAGCAGCAACAACAATCACTATTCACTGTAACAAACTTATGCTGGCTGACAGGAAGCACATTATATTATGCTGTAACAGCTATAATTATTGTTAAAAGTAAATATTATTATGTTTTATTAATATAAAATGTATTATATTCTAACGGTAAAATTCATTTTCGTTAGAGCGTTATTTACAATGCATTTGTGCCTCGCTCTAGACATTTTTAAAGTGCGTTTTATTTACAGTATCTTATGTGTATTATAACATTATAGTCGTGTAGTTCGTAACGCTGAAAACCCGTGTACGCAGCACTGGAATTTACGCCTCCTAAGCGTACACTGGCAAAGGACATGGTGTCTCAACGACAAAGTGAACATTTTGCTACTCCATAAGAAAGGGAGCCGATGATTCACCATCATTTGTATCCATGTTGGAAGAGAATAGTCACTACTTGGGCTCGCCTTGTGCTTTAAGTCTATTCACACCACCCTGTTTACCCTTGCCGAGGCAATCTAACCGTATCATGATTGCTGTCGTTGTCATCGTCGTTATTATTATTATTATTATTATTATTATTATTATTATTATGTTCCTAATCAAATTCAGCCAGGGCGGTCACCCGCCGCTTCCCGCTCTCCCGCCGCTCAGCTTAGCACAGAGTAGCAGTATCATTTCGAGTATTCATACACGTCCGTCGAGCAGTTCGCCGTGCTACGCTAAGAGCAGAATGCACATGCAGACGATCCGGCAGCCGCACCCCATCATTGTCCATGGGGGGGGGGGTCTGTCTGCCGCTCTTTGATCCTGACCGTCCTGGCTCATCCACTGCTGCGCAGCTGGGTAAATCCAGAAGATCCCGCGGGGCAATTGCACCAGGGCTGGTAGGAATGCATGACTGTACAACATGCATTCCATTCTCCCTCGAGGTGGCGGGGAAGGAGCGATGAAAAGATAGAGAGATCAAAATGTTTCTCATCTCTCTCTTTCTCTCCTACTATATAAATATATATATATATATATATATATATATATATATATATATAACGAAGAGAGGGGTAAAAACAAAGAAAACATCATGGTATGAGGAGACGGGCACGTTCCGTCGAAAAAGTGTCGCGCTAGCAGCCCCTTTAGTGAGCCGTTGTGAAAAACGCCACCGTCGACATCGTTGCTGTGTCTCTATGTGACTTGGGTGTGTGCGCCCATTTAGGGGGGATGAGCATTGCCCTGTTATCCTCTGCCCGCGAACTGGCGGCTCCCAACGGCACATGACTCCGGTGGTTCCGAATAAAGTTATTATAGAGCGGCTTTGCTTAGAGCCGCTACGGCACCCGGCCGGGTCAGTTGGGCCCAGTACCTCTGCTGCCGCCGTCGCCGCCGCCGCCATGAATCGTGGGCGTCGTCTCCTTCCCGCGCTCTTCCCGTGGGCGTCGTCTCCTTCCCGCGCTCTTCCCGTGGCCGCCACATAAACCCATGCCCGTCCTCACGCAGACCCCACCACGATGCTTAGCGTTGGATGAGTGAGAGAGAGAGAAAGAGCGAGACTGGACGTGAGAACGCAAATGTGATTCGAATTTGTACGCCGCCGATTCAGTTGCCGTAGCCATTGACGTCCGGCGGCCACAGTCGGCACTTCCCTGCCTAGCCGCACCGGGCGCGCCGGTAGAAAGTTTAAACCTCCCCATCCCCCAGCAGTGGCGGGAAGCAGGGCCGGCTGCTGCTGCCGCCGCTGCTATTGTTGGCTGGCCGTCCACAGCACCATGAAGCTGTCCCGAGACCCGGTATTAGTTGCCGAGAGAGCCACATGCCACATTCACACACACATACACATATATGTGCACATGTGACTACCAAGGGAAGACGTCTTTCTCCCTCTTTGTCTTCTCATCGACCAGCAATGAAGGAGTCGAACTTAGGAAGACCTAGGTGGGAGTTGACCTGAAGCAGCAAGGGCAGGAGGGCAGATGAGCCATCGCGACCCCACGATGAGCTCGACAGCGGGGAATAGGCAATACAGGTTCGTAGTAGCTAGCGTAGTACTGCCAAAAGTCAAGACCGACGGTAGTCAGACAGACCTAGCGTAGGCGGAGTAAATAAGTAGACACCCATCGGGGTGGGGGCGTACTAGCCAATACGAAGGGGTACGTGTGGGCGAGTGTGCTTGTACAGGTGGACAAACATTCCGGTTTAAGCGAGCGATTGTACGAAATGGCTATTTCATTCTTAGCCAGAGAGTGCCACTAAGGCGCACACGACGCTGCTCTGAATAAGAAAATAATCATCGTTTTGAATTGGAAATGGGAAAGAAAACACTCACCGACGGAGAACGAGATCGCGCAGTCGAACTGGGGATTTCGACAAGCAGGACAGCGATGACTGCAAATAGAAGACAGAGGCAAAAAGCCCTTGATTAGTAAGGTAAACCGGTAAGCTCGAGAGATCAACTTGAAAGAAGAGCTTCTTTGACTAGCTGTCTTGCTCCACTTGCTTAAAATTATTTTTTGGCCAAATGTGGTGAGTCAGATTTGCACCAAATCAATGTAGGGCCTACGCTATTGAAACGGCTACTTCCTTCTGATTGTAGCTCACCTTTCTAAGGCTAGGCTGAACGTCAGCGCAGCATACTAAAAAGTTTTTAACTTCTCTACAACTTTAATTATTGTTCAAGCTACAATCTTATTCTAATTTGGTTACTCACCCTACGCAACGACTTAATAAAAATCAGATGCTGACATGAACGTGGTGACGTGACAGCAATACGAACTGATAGCAATATTTCACTTACCAAAAACAACAACACCAACAAGAACAGAGATTGCTAAGCCACGACAACGACAGAGGCAACAACAATGAGAACAACAACAACGACAGCGCAGGCAACAACGACTACAGAATCCAGCAAACAACACCAACCATAATTACATCACCCGCAATAATACATAAAAGAAAGGCGACGACATTAGCCACAATAACAACAACTACAGCAACAAACGCCGCAATAAGAACATCAACAACTGCAGTAACAACACCACCACCATCAGCAATAACAACAACTCCAGACGGCAACAGCAGCCTCGACAACGAAAACAACAACGACAACAGCAACAACAATAATAGCAACAATAATAGCAACAAAAACAACAACAACAGCAACACCAACACCATTACCAACATTAACACCAACAGCAACAACACCAGCAACAACAACACTAGCACCAACAACAGCAACAACAACAACAACAGCACCAGCACCAACAACACCAGCACCAGCAACAACACCAGCACCAGCAACAACACCAGCACCAACAACAGCAACAACAACAACAAATTACTAATCCGGTGTGGCTTTAGCGGGTTGTCAATGCGGCGTCACGATACAGTCATTCTTTCGTGCCTGCAACGTGCAGCAACGAAGCTGCTGCCACGATTGTTACTGTACCTACCGCCCGGCAAGCCGGGGAAGTACGGGGGTACAGAGGCACGCTAGTGAAGTACGTAAGTACGCTCGTTTCATGTCACGCACGCGCGACCCCCGTGCCGCGAGCACGCAGGCCCGCATGAATGGGCCGGGGGGAGACATGAAGAGAGCAAGGGTGCTTTGAATCAACGTCTTCATGTCGTTCGCTTTCGTTCGTTCATTCGACCACTAAGCAACGAAGCAGACTTATAGCAGGCCCCGCACAAGCAGGCGGCAAACAGCCAGTCAACGATGGCAGTCTTGTTAGTAGTAGTAGTAGTAGTAGTCGTAGTCGTTGTTGTAGTTGTAGTAGTCGTAATAGTTGTGCCGGTGATAGTAAAAGTAGTAAAAACTTTGCAATTCACCGTAATGGGGTAAACGTTGTCGGCCGTTTAAAATCGCCGCAGAAGCAACCACTCTCCCCCAACTCCGGCCCCCGACGACCACCACCTCACCCCATCGGTCCCCCGCCGTCTCCCGTTGAAGAAGACGCCGACGATCACGGTCATCGAATCCATCCCCCCTCCCCAGTCCAAAGCGATACACCTCCCTCTTCGCCTACAGCATTCAGCCCTCGATCACCTGGACCACCTGACGATCTACCTACGTTCTCTCTTAGATCGCCGTCCGAATCGATCTTGCTATACGGCCGTTATTAATATCGCTCGATAAATGTGTCCGAAATTCGGAATCGATTGCAAGCTCACCACTGCCTCCGTGTTTGCCCGCTCGAAACGTCGACTCTCGAAACGGCGACTTTTACGCCGACGAACCGAAAAACGATCGCGAAGCGTTCTCTGTAGCAGGGGCAAATGGACGATGATCTTGCTGCCGATGCGATCCTACGATATCCGTCGTGCGTCTGTGCGGCAATGGTAATATATGGGGCAGCAGCAGCAGCAATAACATTCGTGACAGTATGTTTTTAAATTTTGTATTGTTTTTTTAACTCATATGTTTTTTCTCAGTTCTTAAGAAATACCAACAGGACGGTGTGACGGAGCTAAGCCCTGAGAGTCCGATATCATGAGTCGATGGCGAGTGGAGTTTGATCCCTCACAATGAGTAGATGCCAGGGACTTCTCTGTTGTATGTATAACCCAGTATAATTCTAACCAAATCTATACTTCTAAATAATAAAAACACGTTAGAAATGTATGTGTGACGCCAGAATCGTACCCCCGAGTCTTCAGTGTTCAGCCGCAATCAGACTTGCCGCCCATCTCCCTTACTAGCAGTAACAAACGTATTTAACCATAGCAGATGTTGTTATCCTGAAACTCATTCCGATGGAAATGGTTGTAAAATGTATTCAATAAAATAATCGTAAACATGTGGATGTATAAGTTGTATTGAAAATTGGCGATTCGAAATTGAGACTAATTGATTTTGAAGGCTCGTCGCAGTAATAGCACTGGCTATACTTAAAGCATCAGATGTACCTCAACAAAACAAACTGGATGCAGTGTTTGTCAGCCTAATACTAGGGTTTGATCTGATAGTTTTAAAGTAACGTTTCATCAGATTTGCAAAATTGCAGAAGTGGATTAAAATTTACTCAAAGTAACAGATAAAAGTATTAGTGGAAGTAGAAGTAGAAGTGAAAGTTCTCGATTTTTCTGCGCAAGAGGTGCTCAACGTTTTGGAAAGTTGGGCATGTACATCGACCAGCGGAATAATAACCGTTAAAATATTCATGCTTTAGATTTACTGATACAGTTTCAAGAAAATGAGGTATCATAAATTAATTCGTAAGCACTGTATCGATAAGACATTATTATTATTATTATTATTATTATAAACATATAATTTACATAGTGTTTATAAATACAAATAATGTTATAGAAAACAGCGATGACAAGTGTAACGAAGTACAACGCATAAATGTTCTGTAACGAGCGTGGGTTTGAAAATATTAAACTGAACAACTGCGCTTTTGGTGCTAAGCAGGAGTCATGGCGATACATAAAATACTTGCGTTTATAATATTCATGACATGTGCAGTGTGTCGTTTTCTTTTTTTAGATATGCGTAGAATGTATCTGGTAGTATGATGGGTTGATTGATACTTTATACGAAACTCTGTCTAAATGCATGTGGAAATCCTACGTAAGTGAGGAACCTTAAGCCAGTGCCTACGAGGCATGTGTCTCCTTCTCCGCTGGGCACAAGGAGTGTTCTTAAGGCACCACTTTGTAAATAATATTCTTTACTTAAGAACGTTGTAGGTGCTTTATGATCCCAAACATAATTTTTTCGTGATTTACGCAGATCACGAATATGAAGTTGTCCTTTTTTACCACGACGTATTGGAATCGTTGTGTCGTACAAAGCTTTTAGTCGGGAAGTCGAGCAAGTGGTGGCAAAGTTATTGCCTTGCATTCGGGAGATCATGAGTTCAAGACCTGAACCAGCCACTCTTAAATTTGTTTTCATGGATTCTAACTTAGTTCCGGAATAAACTACAATAGGCCATGATCACACAGAAACGGGGAGAACAAATGTCTCAATAGAAGAGATGCTATTGGGTCTACCAAAAAGTTTTTTCGGTGTTTTTAATGATTATCTACGGACAAAACCGAAAAAACTTTTTTGTAGCCCTATACATTACCATTCACCTTTAAAATAATTACTATAAAGTTGTCAGTCAACTACATATACAGCTACACATTCAGTTCAGAAGGGGTTAAGGGTTGTGCCAATTTATTTAAGACATATAACGTGTGTTGATATATAATTAATATGATTTGTATATTTCATTATTAAATAATCTCTAACCAACCACGGCGGATTCTCCCCCGTGTGCGTGTGACCTCCGAAACGACATAATCTGAAATAATTTAACCGTTCAGATAATAGATGTTTCTGAATCTTGAATACATAGGACTTTTCACATGTTTTGTGTGCCCAGATCCAGTAAGATTTATCTTTTTGTGGAAGTGCCCCAACCTTGTTTCGAAATGTTGCTTTTTGTGGGTCATTTAAATAACACATCGTTGTGATAGCATGAAATGATCAAGCAACCCCGAAACCCAGATGCGCTATCAAGGTGAAATTGCGTTACATTTACACTCATGATGTATTCTAACACAAGAAACAAATTCCCAAACCTGGGATCACACTTGTGACCAAGCACATCATGAGCCAAACAACGTATCCAGCTACACAGGCCACGCTGTCACATGATAGTCTAACATTTAGCTTTTGAAGAGCTTTTAGAAACTGATGTTGCAAAGGATTGCTTAAGATACCGAATTTGCGTCGTACAGTAGTGCTGTAAGAAAGCGAATGGTTGTGGTCGCAACGTTACCATATCTGTTACACAATCCGGACTATGATTTGCGTTTTTTAAACCTCTCTTTGCGTTGTAACGAGATCCTACTAAATGCCGTCTTAAATGCTGCTAAGGTTTATTAGTGCAACACCAATAGAACCTTTGTTGTGGTTACAACGAGCCCGCCTTAAACAAACGAGGACTGTCGCCACAGCTGCGGCGAATTTATTCTCCGCTACCGTGGGGATGATGTGAAGAGGAAAGGGGGGGGGCGTATTAAACTTTGATTCGAGCGATAGTTTCGTCGTTGTATTACCCATCGAACTTTTCCGGCAAACAGTTCGGACTTCTCCAGGCTTCTGCTCTTGAGCGGCCGAGCGAAGTGCGTCGTACGTCTGTCCCGGCGTCTCATCATTACTTTCCGCCGGAAATCTCCGACCTAGCAGACGAACAAGGTGGTATGGGTCTATCCTCGCTATCCGCGATCAGACGCTGTCCGACGGCCTAGTACGAGCAACCGGCCAGCTGATCACGTAACTCCAACGGGCGGCCGCAGTTTGATGGGGCTGAGAGTCAGTCCACAAGGACTTCCTCCTCTCGACGATCAGGCACTTTTCAAACACTTTTCCACAGCTACCTCAAATTAGTCGACTCCTCACGTACATCGACCCCTCGCATCAAGCGTTTTTCGCTTAGGGGGCGGGGGATAGGAGGGTTGGTTCCTGGGGGTTCGATCCACGCAGTCCGAATTCGGCCACGCTCGCCCGCTCCAGTCATCGTCGCCACAGACTCGCATTTGCTTTTCATTTTTTCTTTTGCCATTGCCGCTGCCGCAGCTGCTGCTGCTGGAATTCTCTTCTTCTTCTTGCCTATAAGTGAAGACTCGTTTTCCATTTGTTTCTGCCATTGCTCACTTCAAAGCATGCCCATCTCTCTTGCGTACCCATTTTGCACTACCCCGTCTAGACAGACTGTCTGGGCCGACTACCTCAAGGGGTGGCGATCGTCCTCGGCCCACGCAGAACAGACCAAGCGGCAGGCAGGCAGGGTGGCAGTGGCACTAGCAGCCATACGATGATGAAACTCATTCCTTTTTCCTATACTTATTTATCGCGGACTTATGCTAAAACTGCGGTGGTAGGTCTACAGGGAAATCATTTAGTCTTTTTCCCACGCGCGGCTACTGCCGTCCACGCGGCCCACTCCCAGCACATCCCCGCCCAGCCCCAAACGGCTCAAATAGGCGTTGCCAAAGAGAGCGCTTACCATTATACTTCTTCTCCTTCGGGCTGCAGTTGTCTTCCACAACTTCTCCTCCTGCTCAGCACGCTCCAGCATTTTCAGTGTAGACGGATCCCGTCAGCACCATTATAATCACCGTTGCTGCCACCATCAACATCATCATCGTCGTCGTCGTCATCGTCGTCCTCAACTTTTCCCCTTATCCCTTCTCTGCAAGTGTTTTTTTGCTCTATCTTCTCTTTCGCTTGTTAGCTGTTCCTCGCAAGCGCCTCGTACCATAGAGTTTGCGTTGTTTTGAGCATATCGCATGCCTACGCTTCGTGCCTCTCCGCCTGCCTTCTTAGTGTTGGTGTGGTTATTGCTGTTGTTGTTGTTGTTTCCATTTTGGGAACAAAAAGTACCTTTATTGCAATGAATCCCACCGGGCTAGCGGCGGCTGACCTGAGCTTTTTCGGCCAGCTTTTGGCCTAAATTCGCGACCTGTCTGACAGCCGCGACTGCTCTCTCTTTCCCTCTCTCTTGTATTCCCCTGTTCCCGTTAGCTCTGCTGCTACGCTAAGAGGACCAGACGCACACTGATGATGGCTTTTCTTCACCTATGGTTGCCGGAAGAAAACAAATCATCTCGTCACCCCTGTCTGCCCGGCGTATTTGCTTCCTCTTTTTGTCTGGGTTTCCTCTGCGCCATTCATGGTTTCGCCCAGTTGCTCGACTGAACCAACTCGCTTTCTTTTATATTATTTTTGTTGTTTTTTTGCTGGTCCTTTACTTACCCTCAGTTGTTGCAGTGTTGCGGTTGATGCGAAACGCATCCCTGGCTTATCCCTGGTGTACTCTTCGTGTGCATTCATGCTAGTCAGAACTAGCATGAATCGAGACGGTAGGAGTTTGTGCTATCGTAGGGTAGTTGCGTTCAAAAGCCTTCTTCGTCTGTGCCCTTTAATACGCGTGTGTACATTTGCGGCTACAGCTATAAAGCTAATGCATTGATTAGGGACTTATTGCCGCCAATATAGTATTTTTTCGTATGCAAGAACAATTGAAATAAATGCTGGTGTTAACCCTCCTTTTTTTTAGTAGTTAACATGACTTCTTTTTAGCAGATATTAAAAGCCATGAGGTACACTGTTTCCTCAAGACAAGTAAACTTGGCAGGTGCAGTCTGACAACCACGATTACAACAATTCTAAAAACATTCCCACAAGAAAAAACCTTTATTAAAAAAAAATATTATATATATATATATATATATATATATATATATATATATATATATATATATATATATATATATAATCGAAGTATACACATGTGTTCCGATTTTCAGAACAAACTTGTCTTCTTTTGTAAGCTTATGAGAAGTTAACAACAGCAGCCAAATCTTATAGGAAAACAACACTGCATACCAACTGCTAGGGGTGATCTGTGCAGTTTACAGTTTTGATGTACGGTGATTACAGAGGCATAATCGCTGGCAATTCCAAACCTCGCCACGTCAACGCTCAGCTCCCAGCTCTTCTTTTCATTCATGCATGAGTAGGACCCTCTACGTGCGTAGACGCTCTCCCGTGCAGCAAGTCCTAAAAAAAGGCGTAGAGGGAAAGCGGTAAAGAGACAGTGAAGAGAACGCGGGGGTATGCACCGTTAAAGTGCCCCAACCACCTCCACCCCGGCCCTAGACTTCCAACCCAACATATGAAGAGGGGGCACCATTCGACGTCGACGACTTTGCTCTAAACGAGGCTATCCAGAGCCTTCATGGAGGAGAGGGGGGGGGGCGAAGGCAAAGCACGAGGCTAATGAAATTTTCAAACTGGCTAACAAATTGCTGTCCAGACTGTCCAGATCGCTACCGCACCCGAGACTCGTCGCCATTCAACCACCAAGACTCTGGACGGCCACAGCGTGGGTGCATGGCACTCTTTTCTCGCACAGCAAAACGGGGGAGCGAAACGGAAAAGGTTCTGGTCAGGCCGTCGCTGCTCGGCGTTCTCGGCCAACATAGGCGCGAAAACAAAGCCTTTTTGAGCCCGTCCTGATTGGTGGCGGTGTTCATCAACGCAAATTGCACGCCTGTCCCGGCGATGTTCCGACGAAAGGCAGAACGGCCTAGCGGGGGCCAGAGGCAGCCGGCGGTGGGGTGATATTCGAAGATGTATATAGGTATATATAACGCGCCTGGGAGCGTTCATACGAATTTTTCGCGTTTACATGTGTACCGCGTATGCATGCAGTCACCTAAGGGCGTATGATCTGACTTCGATATAGTAGCACAACGTGATGATGATTTCTATTCTTTGGTCGCACAACGCACTCTTGGGACACTGGGCACAGTCGCCTGCTGTTAGCACCGGTCGTGAGCTTCTTCTAAAGTAAGGTGCCGCAAAGCCTTACTGTATTGCATAGAGGACGTTCGTTGTAATTATCTCAAGGTATCTTATATATATATATATATATATATATATATATATATATATATATATACGTTTGAGTGTGTACACGTATAAGTGCGCAGGCGTACAATCAAATTGTATTAGCTAATTAGTTTTAGAAGACAGTGTTCTAGCAAGACATCCGACACGGTAATAGGTTTGCGAAATGTTCTATTAAGTAGATGCTAGTTCTAAAAACCCGTTTAAGCTTGTATATATATATTATATATACAGGGTATTACAGGAATATTTGATCAACGATATATAGAATTGTAGAGCTCGTTAAGGCAAATATTTTTCCAATGGAACATGGTCTCTAAGAGGCCCTGTTTCGGAATGAGAGTTAAATTACTACAATTTGTGACATTGGTGTTTTTGCCCGACATAGGAGCATAGAATGTGCTGTTGCGAGACAACCAGGTTTCCTAGACAGAAGCTAAACACACCGCCGTGTTCGTGAGAAAATTCTGCTTCCTTTGAACTCATAAGGCCGGTCAGAAGATGCTACATGGTCGCTTAGAAGAGAATTCGCCAAAATGAAGTTATTTTATTAACCTTCACGCCCAATACCTCAAAATCATTACCTTACGACCACTTACAGCGCTCTAAACTAACATATTCAGGCAAATGCGCATTTCATGACGATCATTTTGGCACTTACTTATGCGGAGTAATTACGATTTTTTGGTGGGATGTCCAGATTAAGTGCATGTAAAATGACTGTGTGGCGACGTTCACTGCCGCCGACGTGTCGCGCGACAGCCGCAGCGCGTCATTTTACATGCACTTAATCTGGACATCCCACCAAAAAATCGTAATTACTCCGCAACCACAGCTCGCATTGCCATAAGTTTGGTTAACTTCATTTTAGCATCTTCTGACCGGCCTTATGAGTTCTTCGAAAGAAGCAGAATTTTCTCACGAACACGGCGGTGTGTTTAGCTTCTGTCTGTTTTCTGGTTGTCTCGCAACAGCACATTCTATGCTCCTATGTCGGGCAAAAACACCAATGTCACAAATTGTAGTAATTTAACTCTCATTCCGAAACAGGGCCTCTTAGAGACCATGTTCCATAGTAAACAAATATTTGCCTTAACGAGCTCTACAATTCCATATATCGTTGATCAAATATTCCTGTAATACCCTGTATATATATATATATATATATATATATATATATATATATATATATATATATATATATATATATATATATATATATATATATATATATATATTTATTATATTTATAAGTAATAAATAACTAAACTTGAAAGATTTTTTTCTAGAGCTTTAGTTTCTTTGTTTAGCTTCTTAACAGCTAGTTTCGTTGACGCTATGGGGCTAACATTTCTCCTCCTTTAGTCGAAGTTTTCAGCGTGGCGCTCGCTGGCTTCGAGCAGACAGAGCTCGTGGCTCGTTCCGCTTGTTTAAAAATTATAGTCTCTTAGCTTTTTTCGTGCTTCGACGGCACGAAAAAATTTGCATACGCAGCGGTACTAGCATACTACATAGCTATGGGTGGTAGTAGGATCGACTGGCCTGGAGGAGAGGCGCGCTCGGATCGACAATACGATCGCGGCAAAACTAGCGGACGGGTTTGAAATCTGGAGCGGGGGCCTCAAATGCACGCACTCGCCCGGCGTGTGCCCCTATGTGCTTATCGTGGCTTGGGAACTACTGACTGTTTGACAGTCAGTATCCAGAGCCGCAGGCCGCTAAGTCTCTGCTGCGAGAAGACGTCTAGCTTTTCTTATCAAATCGACTCACATCGTAAGTAGTGAGCAGAAACGTGTGACAACATTCGAGTTGCGCGGTTTACGGCTGCCTGGGTCTTAGGTAGGCGGTTGATAAACCAATGAGTGGTTTGACTGACTGGGCGCACCATTGTATATAAATATATATGTATATATATATATATATATATATATATATATATATATATATATTAAGGAAATATATTGCCAATGCGTCTGCTAAGACTAAAATTCTTACTTCAGTAACAAACGTCGAGAGAAGTAGCTTATATATATATATATATATATATACGTGGCGACACCACATATGTAATAAATAGGCATTCTGTTGTCACTTATTATTATTATCAAATAATGAACTGCTATTATTCAAGTAAACCCTTCGTGAGAGGAACTGGGACATGACGGCTATTGACAGCGATTTATAATCTTTATTAAACAAAATTTAGGTTTCGCAGTAAAAAATACGATGCAGTGCATACTTTTTGCGCGTTTTCTATACATGGCTGTTACGTAGCATTTGTGTATCCTTAAGAAAGTAAAACTTAGCAATTCATAAAAGAACATAACTCACCCATATATGCTACTTGTAAATCTATAGAGTAGAAGAGATACACACGGGGGAGACGGAGCAGCGCCAACTGTATATATATATATATATATTAGCTATTGCTTTGTACTTTGTCCTATTGCAGCGTTAGCTCTCTATGTACACGGTGGGACGCCGAAACCATTTGCTGCATACGCAAGCGGGCCTATGGCGTTAGTTGGCTGTTCTGGCCGGCATCGCCTTTATTGTGGTCCTGGCAACGGCTTGCGCCGGGGGGTGCGCAAAGTACGAATGCTCTCGTTTGCCACATCTCCCTCTTTCGCTCGCTTTCATTCTGACACTCGCTTTCCCTCTACTTCTCTATGCGGAGACGCATGGGCAAAGATGGGCTTCGGCGGCGGGCGTTCTTCATGACCGGGGTCGCTCGCCTAAACGAGGAGCAGAGCAAGGTAGTCAGTAGACAGAGCTACCAACGATAGGTCCTGTGGAACAGCAGTTGCCGCCGCCTCCGCCGCCACCCTACAGACAGCTGGCTACAGGTGGATAACCCCATCTAAGAGGTAGCTATGGCGGCGAATGGGGGGTGAGACCCTAGAGGAACGGGAGCAGCTACCTGAGGTCGTGGTGCTTCTTGTGTATGTGACGGCGGTGGTCACGAAATGAGCAACACCCTTCGAGCATACAGATAGGGCATTACGAAGCGCTACGGCTGCCCATAGACTGACGAGGTTCTTCCCGATGATTTCTCCCTGCCTCTTGGTCTCACTTTATCTCTCTCTCTTTCTATCTATCTCTATCTCTCTATTCCCTCACAGTTGCCCTTTTGAGCTTCCGAGTCTACTTCAGGTGGACGTTGGCTGGTAGACGTTCGCAGCCAATCATTCCGCCGAATGATGGAGAAAGTGGAAAAGAACACCCTCTCAAAGAGTAACACCCACCAACGACCAACTACCCTACCAAATTGTCGGATCACCTGCTCGACACCAATTCCAGGCGCGCTGTCCTACCAGATGTAGGGTAGGCAGGACTGTTGGTCCTGAGCTGTCGTCGTTGTGTTCGCTCTTGTTACCATAACCGCCGTCTCTTAACTCATTGGCATAAGTATACAGCAGTTCATGCTGCGCTGCTCTATAGCCGACACGTACAGAGGCAGGCCTCTGTTTACGCTGTCGTTTGATGCCATTATTCCACTCTCTTCTATAATCGTTTTCATGGTACTGCCGTGTACTCTCAGTGGATGGTCTATCATCTATAAGTGGCTAACTGAATTGGTAGAATAAAAGCCATTCAGCAATATACAAAGGTGTATATATATATATATATATATATATATATATATATATATATATATATATATATATAGGCTCCTCGTAACGTTGTACGAACAGGACTTTCTAAACAATACATATATGGCGTACGCTGAAAACAATACAACAATAATATATTGTTTTACATACTCCTTTCTACAATAACAACAGAAAAAAAAAAAAAAAAAAATATATATATATATATATATATATATATATATATATATATATGTAGCTTTAAAAATCGACGGTTGATGTAAATATTGTGTGCAGGGGAAACACACACATTTACATATATGTCTACTCATCACCGGCCCAAAAGGCGTACAAAATTATACATATACATGAGTGTGATTAAGAAACTGCTGTCTTCTAGGACGAACTTGTTTGTACCAGAAAGGTGGTTTTGGGGTTTGTTCACAGCGTCTAACCATAGCTTTTTGTGCTTGTTTCTTAATTGCATACGAAAAAAACCATATCTCAATACACATCGATTTGTTGCGTCAGAAGCCACCGTGCATTGTCCCTCAATTATTAACTACTCATTAGACGAAATGACGAGTATAGGCTACTGAGAAAATGACAAGTAGATGTCTCGCATGTAGTGCACATACACTTGACTTTGCGCAGTCGAGGGCGAGGGCATATCAACGAAACATCGGGGTTCGTCGATCCCAAACGACTGCTACTGCGTTGCTACAGCAACAATTGCTGTATGAGCCGAATAACTGCCACACAATAATTAAATCGTGCGGTATAGCAAGTCAACAGGCTGGCAGCAAGTGATCCGGCGTCTGTCTGTGGACCACATCATGTGTATACCTCTCTCTATTACTGGAGAGCGCCAGAGCACGAGTATAGCGGTAGAGCATGGGCTTGTTGTTCCCGTCTGTGATGTGGCTATGACTGCCCTATTCTCTAGTCTCTGTCCTGCACCACCTATCTGCCGAGGCCCTCGTGTGACTGACACCCCACAAGAACAAAAGGTGTCATATTGGACGACAGCTACGATGACGACGACGAAGACGACGAAGTCGATAATCGGCAAGATGAGTTGAACCCCCCCCCCCCACCTCGCAAGGTCGGGGGACGACCGCATGAGAGAGCAAGAAAGGGAGAGAACCCGTCGGGGGTTGTCTGATAGGTGGCCGCCACCGCCACTGCCGCCGACGACGACGATCTCTGGCATGCCGTAATCTGATTTAGCCATGAGATCTTTCCTCGTCTATGCCTTCGTCTTGCTGCTACATGGGGGGGGGGGGCATCATGAGGAGGTTTGTCCGCTCGTTGTTCGTTCGTTCACTTACCAGTTCGTCGGTTTGGCCGCGTGGGCCGGGCGGGCTGCCTGGCTGGTCATCCAGCCAGCCAGCCAACCAGACTCGCCTGTCTGCCGTCAGCTCTTCTGGCCCAATGGCATAGAGATAGGCTGCTCGCTGCTATAGGCAGCCCAACGTGGGTGAACGGGCGGACACCAAGAGGGACGGAATCGATTTAGACTTCTTCTGCTGCTGCTGTGTCTGCTGCTGTAGCTAACCACTGCCACAGCTGGTGCAGCAGTGACCAACTGCTTGACTAACTAACTAAGCAACAGGCAGCTCAAGATGCAGTGCTGCATCAGTGCAGTTCGGTGCTGGCGAACGTAGCAAAGACGTTGATCGTGCCGACACAAGGAAACGTTATGAAACACAAACGTAGTAACGGCAGTATGACTAGCAGCAGCTGCAGCAGCAGCAGCGGCCGTGGCGGTTACAGAAGTCCTAGAGGCCTGACACTACAGCCTATGTTAGCCCGCTAAAGACGGCCAAGATGAGACAAAGCCCGGTTAGTCCCGCCTAGTAGTCTACTAGTGTTCTTTCTCTTTGCGCTTCGTTTTTCCTCGCACTGGCGATGACCGACGTCCATTGCCAATCGGGGCACCAAGTAGCAATGTTGCCAGCAATAGAAGCAGTGGGGAGAAACAGTACCGTTGTCATTGGTAGTACCAGTAGTAGATGTATTGGTAATTACTGCAGCTGTTCAAGCACTGGTCATTGGAGGAGTCGTAGTTGATAGGTAGGTTTCGATACAGTACATTCGGGGGTGAAACTGCACTACTGACACGATACTTCAACGAGCTCTTCCTCTGCTGCTCTGGTGCTTCGATGAGCACCCCTTTGTTGTGCAGAAGTACTATTCATTCCAAGCCATGTCCGCGGTCCAAGTCCAACTGCCAAAGCAGGAAGCCCCCTTGGCCCAACAGCCCGGGGGTGTCGAGGGGAAGAGGAATTGACGGCGTAAATAGCACGCAGCCGAGTAGCCGCGACGCGTGAAGAGAACGGCAATAGGCACTAGACCACTAGAAGAGGGTGGCGGGTCGGGTCGGATACATGCGTAGGTAGCTAAGCAGATCAACACAACAAGTGTGCACTGTGTTATATATGGCGCTATCATAATAGATAAGCAAGACTCCTTCTGCTACTACCTCTTTCCATTGCTGCTGCTGCTGCTGATCCGACTTCTTGGCGGCGGAGAAGGCGGGTTGGGCCGCCGGCCTGTTCGTCTCGGCCGTCTCCTGCTCTTTCTCTGCTGCCTACGCTTTTCCTCCGCTTTGCCGTGTCTCTTTGGTGCAGTGAACAGAGCTAGAGAGAGCCAAACAGAGTCGGTGGAAAATAGAGGAAATGACTAAAGCGAGAGAAGCGCTGTTCACCACTACTACTACTACCACTACCACTGGTGCAACTGCTTGCTACTAGATAGATAAACGACATGGCATACGAAGGCGAGAGTAAGTGAGACTAAGTAAGAGAAAGAGGAAAAACGAAACGCGAGAAAAACATATCGAGAGAAACATAATGCACAACGACGCAGCGAGAGAGCGGTCAGCGAGCGAGAACGGCTCGCTCTCTTACTCGGCTATTCTTCGCTCCCTTTTCTTCATATCCACACCCTATTCGGTTTGCCATGCGCCAAGCACCTCATGATGTTCATGGTCATAGTACTCCGACGGTCGGTCGGTGGGTGGTCCCGCTGGGGCTGCTAGATCATCATGTCAGGAGAGCACTAGACAGCAAGGCACTAAGGGGTAACAAAGATATCACCAACAGCAATCGCAGAGGTATAACTAGAAATAGCAGAAGCAGCGGCAAAGAAGGACAACCCTGGCGTACCCTCCCACGTGGGCCTGACGCACCGGACCTACGTTGGTATCTACTTGCACTCTTCGACGTTGCCGTTGTCGTCGTCGACATTTGCACGTGACGCGTGCGTGCCTATTGAGTGTATTAGAATTTCCCCCAAGTTAGACTCTTAGAGCGAGTTGTCGACGAGGCAATGTTACGGAGATGTCCGACTACGCTGACACTACGAGTCGCTAGGGTTTGACCCTGGCGTACTCACATACTTGTACGCTTTCCAAGCGGTCCACCTACAACTTGCGGAATCAGAAAGTGTATATATATATATATATATATATATATATATATATATATATATATATATATATATATATAGTGCTCTATACAAAGCAATGTATGTGCAGACGCACACTCGTTTCGGCAATATTTATGTAAACGATGCGAGTGCTGATTCGATCGTCCGCTAATGCGGGCAGCCATAGCGCAGAAAGCCGGAACAGAAAAAGCAGCCGTATAGAATGGCTAAGGTGCAAGAGCGTCGACATTAACACTAACAACGACGATGATCCTGATGTCAACGATAAAAAGGCCAGGTTGTAGGCCAGGATTAGCCAGGTTGTAGCTGGCCTGCGGTGTTGCCGCAAGGCAGCTGTTGTCACTGTGTTGGTCAGCCCATTAGACGGTAAGTCGTCCGTGTAA
>QVRM01004148.1:0-12500 GCA_003439945.1 Dermanyssus gallinae
TCTCTCAAGCAAACGAAACTCCTCCTCCTCATCATACCGGCGCTTATTCTCCACAAGCAGTTTCTTGTAGGTTGCTCTATATTGGCCATAGAGCGCCCTACGATCAGCAACTATCTGGGGGTCGGGGTGAAGAGCCCGTGCTCGGCGCAGGAGCCCCAAGACTTCCCGACGTTTTAAGTAACAGGCCTGTGTAAACCAGGGCCGCGCCCGTCTTTGTCTGTACTTCTTCTTGACTACAGCCGCCTTTACAGTGGCCTCCAAAGCGTGGTTGCTTTGCTCGATGTCAGAAGTTGATCTCAGCAGCTCTAACTCGCGCGTCAATACACGCAAATCTAGCTGCCTAGACCAGTACATTGTCGGCTGCCGACTAGAGGCGCGTCCCTGGCCAGGCACACACTGAGACGCCAGCACCGGCAGGTGCTTCCGTGCTGGAATATTAAGTACCTCGCATCCTTGAAATTCCGTCGGATGTTGAAGGTTGTGAAACAGGAGGTCGATAGTGCTTCTTACACTCTGGCAAACGTACGTAAATTTATCACGCTCATTTGCGCAATGCAGGCCTCTATTTTCTAGAAGCTTAATAAGCACATCGCCCTTCCTGTCGGTGGCGCCACTATCAATCCGACAGTTGAAGTCGCCGCCGACCAGAGTGGGCAGCTGGAGGTTTAGTCCCGCTAGTCCAGCACTGATCGCATCGGCAACGTTAACATCATCGTAATGAGGTGGCAGGTAGAACAATGCGAGGTTGAAACTACCTGAGGTGAGTGTCATACAACACTCACCTCGACACACACATTGCATTTAGGGTGACCCTGCTCGTAAATAGATTGAAAGTCCACCTACTGGTCTTCCCCGCCCTCCCTCTGGAAGACTCGCTAGCAGGTGGAAACCTCGCATTTCGTTGAAATGCAGTTTCACTCGCATAAAAGTTTCCGTCAAGAGTACAATGTCCACACCTTTGAACAAACGTTCTGGTGCTAGCTGTGAAGCCCCAGATAAACCTTCACAATTCCAAAGCAATAATTTGCTTTGGAATTGTAAAGGTTTATCTAGTAATTCCATTACTACATTGATGTAGTAATGGAAATTTCAAGCTCAATGAAGAATTACTGCACTTAAATAAATTTGCCGTCCGAAGAAGACGGCCCCATAAAAAGTAAAAAATAAATTCAAACAAAAAGTATATATATATATATATATATCCTGCTCACTTCATTAAAATGTTGTATATTATACACTTCCAAGGTTGTTCTCATAAAGCTTTATCTTCTTCATCCTTCCGGCGAGTGAAGTAGCGCAATGAATCATGCTTCAGTGCAGCACGTTCTACTGCATGACACTTGGCACACCTATGCAGGCAGACCAAAGGTGCAAGCATGAAATACGTCCAAACCCACGACCTCACGTCTAGCCTGTTCAACATTAGGTGATTCCAATCCCTGTCAAGGTCATACATCAACCCCAAAACAATTTTAAGCATTAAGAGCCTTACTGCTGACAAAACGAATCGTTTTCGGACATTAGCTTCTCTCCCGTAACGAGACAAAAGAGCTGTCCGTACTGTTTCGTTAATATGCGCTAAGAACGTCATTCTTGTGTAATGAATCCGAACACCAAGATACGGGAAAGAGTTACCATGCTCCGACGGTTGGCCGCAGCAACGTATAACGTCTCTGACGGCTAGTCGACCTCCGCGCCTGAATTTCATGGCTTTGGTCTTTCTGGTATTATGTGCTTGATGGCACCCAGGTTGCGATATGCGACCACTATATCATCTGCATACATCACCACTAGGACTTCTTGGCACTCCTGTCGGACGTACCCAACAAGGTCAGCGAAGAAAAGAGTAAACGAGACTTAGATTAGCGGGTCCAATAGCAGAGTTCCCACATGTTACTTAATCTCCAATACACCAGGCTCTAGAAGATTTTTTTAAGGAGGTTGTTTTTAATATTACACCAGGCTCACCGCCTACCAACAAGCTGTTGGCAAGGAATTAGATATATATATATATATTGGGTCTACAAATTTTTTTTTCGGATTTTTTAATGATTTACGGACAAAACCGAAAAAACTTTTTTGTAGCCCCAATATATATATATATATATATATATATATATATATATATATATATATATATATATATATATATATATTTAAGTTACGTAGCTTAAGTTACCTTTAGCGTAAATATACCGGAATCTTTCCCGACGGTCTCGGATATGACAAGAATAGCACAATACCTCGTAAGGGAATTCTTAGAATAGTTATAACGAATGCATGGTACGTTGCTGTGACACACAGCCGTTTCGCAGAGGAATGCCAATTATGCAAAAAGTTTCATACGCTTCCGTTTTTTTTCGCAAAAAGATTTCGATCGAGGATGGTCGAAACAAAAACCGGCCAACCGGCGACATCCGTATTGTCCCACCTTCCAAACTTCTTCAATGTTAGTCAGAACTACTTTAATTGATCATCTCGTTTTATGACGCCAGCGTTACCTCAAAACTTTAGGCTGAACTACCCTGTACATTTTCTTAGCTATGAGAATATCAAAGCATTTCTATTTCGACTGAATCTCTAACCGAACTTGATTACAGTAGTCAAAAGAGACCGGCCAAGATTAGTCAAATAATGCATTCTCCACCCCCACCCCCTGTTTTGTTCTTCGGTGTTTAGTACGTTTAACAATATCATTGACACTTACATAGTAATCGTATAACGTATTTGTAGTATGTAGGCAATCAGCAATGAATACACACGGAAACAAGCATAACAATGGTGAGCACAAAAGCGACGACATCAACAAGAACAAGAGGAACAGAGCAACAATAACAACAACAGGGACAACAGCACAATGAGAAACAACAAAGAAAACACAACAGCAACGACAAAAACAAGGACAGTAACAGTCATCTCGTTAGGAATTAAGCTAATCGAAGAGCAGATGAGACAGGCAAAACATCAATGCTGAGATGTCGTCGCAGAGCCCGGAGCTGACGCGAGCGCCCTGAGGCGATCCCATGCAGTAGTAGTAGTAGTAGTAGTAGTTGTAGTAGAAGTAGTAGTAGTAATAGTCGTAATAATAATAATAAACAAATCATACCGCGTCTTGGCACGGCGCGTCCTAATCGAGTTCTTCTGGTTGTGGAGACCTACCACATCTACTACACGAATGGGGTGGATCGGGTTGGTTTCGTTTCATGGCGGCGCAAAGGGACGCTTGGCGACGACAGTCCGCACCGTCGTTTAGTTCGCACGACACGTCGAATAGCAGCAACAACAACAACAACGCTTACGCGACACAGGCGAACTCGGCGGCCAACAATCTATCTGACAACTTAGCGTCTTAGCGTGACGGAAATAGCCTTATTTGCGCTCGCCCGAGAAGCCATGGCGTGCGAGAGGTAAACTGAACGATTACTGCTGACGGCAAAAGATTATAGCTTGCCGTCGGCTGCCGTGGCTATTCGCGGCATTCTATATATATATATATATATATACACGATATTTACTGACAGGGTACCTAAGTAGATTTCTGCACATCAAACAAATTGGAACATATATATATGTGTGTATATATATATATATATATATATATATATATATATATATATATATATATGTATATATATATATATATATATATCGATTTGTTTGATGTGCAGAAGTCTAGTTAGGTGCCATGTCAGTAAATATCGTACGTTTTCTCATTTAGAGAAGACTTTTCAATCGCCACCCGGGAAAGTTTATCCCATGCTGTTTGTTGTTTGTATATACTGTCGCGTATCAACGTGTAACGCTTTGGCATTGTTAAACGGCTCAGTCTAGTGCCGCAGGCGTGTATCTGCTTCTCTTTCGCTTTTCGCTTTTCTTCCCACTACCGCTTCGACGGGGTCCCTTGCTTAATCAGTGCTCGTTGATAAGTTGATGAGTCGTCAACCACCCACTAATGACGACTTGGCATAAACAAGCTATAAATGTTTACTAAGTCGGTCGCCCCTTTGAGCTGTTTTCGATCGCGATGCTCCTCGGAGTTCATTGCTGACTTCTAGCAGTGCTCGTTCAAGAGCAGAAGAAGAAGAAGAACAAGAACGACCAGCCGCCGATGATGTAACCGAACCGAACGTATCCCAGCAAACACATGTGTATGAGAAATATTCTCCCGCTCACTGGCTCATTCGGCCCTTCCCTCCGCCCTAGGTAGCTGTTCTGGAGTTATGAGTTTATGCTCCATCGGCAACGCCTGCCTTTTCCCGCACGACCGTGTCATACTCCGACCGTGTCATAATTTTGCACAGAATCGCTACGACGAGAAAAGAAAATCAACGTTACGACAACGGACGAGTTTTGGATTATCTGAACATCTGCTTACAAACCCAACTCGTTGTAGAAATCCAAATCGTGAGTTTTCCATTTATGAGCAGACCTGCCATACGTCAACAATGGCATTTGCCTGAGCTCTGCACCCGCCGTCGGGCAGAAAAGAGAGAAAACTGGACCTGAACTTGACCCTTAACATGTCTCTCCATTGAAATAATCTTAGCGGCGTTGGACTTTTCTGTGAGCCGGGCGGCGTGCGTGTTTTGTACTCGGGGCTACAGTTATTGTAGCGGCTCTCCTTCGGAGTGGTGTGGGCGTCGGCTTACTATCTGCCTGCATCAGCATCAGCACAGGCTTCTGATTAAAGAGAAATTACCGCTGACATTTCACCGCAACGCATCGATTGAAATCGATTACGTTTGCCGAAAGCGATTGCACAGCTGAGGGACAAATGTGTCTTTTCACATTTTTTTGCCGTTTACTCACAGCCAGTACGCACTTTCTTGTGCGGCAGCGCGACACACCTCCCCTGTTGTCGGATTTGGAAATATTGTTACCGTACTTGCAACCTTACCTTGGATTTGATCAAACTGAAATATCAATTGTTTACATATATATATATATATATATATATATATATATATATATATATATATATATATATATATATCCGATTCTCATTAATGAAGAGCTGAGCAGTCAACCTCCTCTTAAAAAGGCGCGCTGGGACCCCCAGGATCGTGAGCTATTAGCCTATTTAGAAGCCTCCCTAGTATCAGAGAATAGCGAAACTACACCCTGCGAGATCAATAAACTTTTAGTGTCTAAATTCCCTGATCGCACACTTGAGTCGATTAAACGCCAGCGGAAATCGGCAGCGTATAAGGCGCGAGTTAACGAGTTTGTTCACAAACGAACTCGTTCTCCGTCTGGCCCCGACGACGAGTCTGGCGATCCTTACCCCAAAAGGTACGACCTTGACTCACAGGAAACCAAGTTTCCTTCCCCAAAAGACGCTATCATAGCGCGAATACAAGCCCTCACAAACACGCTCCCCCCACACTCATCAACCACAGACCTAACCCACCTTGCAAATATAATTTGCCAAGGTGAGGCACACTCCCAAATACTAAACGACTTCCTACACAAACACATAAACGCAACAACACACCCGCGCACAGTTGTGACGCCCCCGTCCACTGATAGGGCGCTGTCAAAGCGTAAGCTGCGGCGGGAACACTACGCTATCACACAGAAATTATACAACAAAAACCGCTCCAAGTGTGCTCAAGGCATACTAGACGGTGTACGCCGAATAAACAACATGAATGACACGGAGGTTGTAGAGCATTGGGCTACTGCAATGACCCAACCCCCACCCCCGCCACTTACGCCAAACCCCTACATCCCCAACCCTGATCTCAACTGCGTTTCTACCCCTATCTCCCTCCTAGAAACGCAATCAGCTCTCCGAGGGACATCTAAAGCACTAGGCTTGGATGGGATTAAACTAGCATCCCTCCGTAAACTCCCCTTAGAGAATGTCTGCTGTCTCCTTAATATTCTATTCATTAGCGATGTTCCCCCCTGCCAACAAAAGGCTCGAGTAGCGTTCATCCCCAAGGTCACTGATGCCTCCTCCCCCAGTGACCTCCGACCCATCTCAATTAGCTCTTACTTACAAAGAACGCTTAATAAAATCCTTTCTAAACGTATCCAAAAATCTATTAAAATTCTCCCCACTCAACGAGCCTTCCTCCCATTCGATGGGACTTTCGAAAACCTGACGGTTCTCGATGGCATCATTCATGATGCCAAGTCCACAGGCCGCGAATTGCGGATCGCGTCGGTCGACCTGCGTAAGGCGTTCGACTCGATCAGCCATGACGCGGTCCTGTGGACACTCGGGGCCAGAGGGTATCCGGAAGTCTTCATCGAGTATATCGAGCGCCTATACCAATCGTCCCAAACTCTCCTCGAATTCGGTAAAGAATGTCGTACTATCAGGCCCACCAGGGGTGTTCGTCAGGGTGATCCCCTGTCACCCCTGTTATTTAATCTAGTTCTTGACGACATTCTCAGGAAAATAAACTTAGACAATTTAGGATATCGACTAAAAGAAGGAAACCGCCTTATGGGCCTAGCCTTTGCGGACGACCTCATCCTCCTCGCCTCCACCAAGAACACCCTCCAACAACTCCTAGATTTAGCTTTCCCCTTACTTAAAGAAAGAGGCCTTGAAATCAACACTGATAAGAGCTTTACGATCTCGCATCTTTATGATAGCCGGGTGAAGAAGAGCCTTTATCAGTCAACCCCCGAATTCTCCGTTGGAGGGAGGCAATTGCCAGCCAAGGGTATATGCGCTCGATGGAGATACCTTGGCATCGAGTTCGACAGTAATGGCAGAGTCGACACGGCCAAGGTCACTCTCCTAGAACTACTCGGCAGACTAACATCAGCTCCCCTTAAACCCCAGCAACGCTTAACAATACTGAAACAATTCCTTATCCCGAAAATTCTCTTTAAACTGGTCGCTGGTCCCCGACCGTCTCAAAAATTCCTCTTAGAACTAGACTGTGAGATCAGGCGAACGGTGAAATTGCAGTGGCTCAAACTCGAAAACAGCGTGCCAAACGCCTTCCTATACGCGCACATCTCACACGGCGGTCTGGACATCCCCTGTCTCCGTACACTAATTCCCAGACTTCGCCTCTCCCGCCTCACTGCCCTGAACAGATCATCCCACATAGGCACTCAGTGGCTGCTGTCGACCGATTATCACAGAAAGGAGCTGGCGAAAACCAGCGCTCTCTGTGTGTTCGATGACACGACCATTGAAGACGCCGCACACGAGACCGAGTACTGGTCTCGTACACTACATAACACAGTCGATGGGGCTCACCTGAAACACACACACCTAACCCCTTTTACAAATGACTGGGTCAAGGGTACTCCTTACCTATCCGGTAGGGAGTACATAAACCTGATTAAGTTAAGGATCAACGCACTACCAACGCGTGCCAGACTCGCAAGGGGTCGCCCCGGGTACGACAAATTTTGTCGTCATGGGTGCAACGCTGTCGAGACGCTGGCCCACATCGCTCAAGTGTGCGATCACACCCATCGCCCTATAATCAAGCGCCACGATGACATATGCGAGCGAGTCACCCGCCTACTCCGTGCTAAAGGAATGCAGGTGGAACGAGAGCGCACCTTCCGAAGACCCGCCGCACCGGCTCGGAGACCAGACCTCGTCATAACAACACCTACGAGGGTCTGGGTCTTGGACGCCGAGGTCTGCGGCCCCTCAAGAGACCTTGCATTGGCCAGACGGGATAAGATCAGGAAATACGATATACCCGGGGTCAGGGATCAACTTCCCAGCTCGCTTCCCCACCGATTCGGGTCCATCACCGTGTCGATGACCGGTGTATGGGAGCCCGAGTCGGTGAAGGATCTCCTGACTCTCGGGTTATCGAAGAAAAACCTGATCGACCTAACCGTCCTGGCCATGCAGGGTACCCTACGGGTCTTCCGGGCGCACCGGGACCACAAGAGCTGGGTCCGTCGCGGAGGAGGAGCAGGCGAACTCACCGGGAGGCGATTTTAAACTATTTTTTTAGGCGGGCACTGCCTCAGTGTGCAAATGTGCAATTATTGAATAAATTCAATGTTGTATTCCATAGAACAAAATAGCTTAGTGGCAAAGCCTTTGCCTTGCATTCGGGAGGACTGAAATCGAGACCCATACAGGAAATTGGTTTGCATGGTTTCCAATTTAGAAAAGGTAAATGCCAGAGTGGATAAAAAAATTGCCATGACATGAAAAAACCGTACACGGGCCTTACAGAAAAATTAAACAAAAATTGTATATATGTATCTATAAATTTGGCAGTACTAAAAACATACACGTGTTAAAGGTATTGTTGTTGTTGTTGGCATTGCTGTTAAGTCTGCTTTAACACTTAGGGTGTAGGGTTTGCGTGACAAGCTACTGAAGTACTTGTCTAGCGTGCAATTCTGGTTAACAAACGACACTGTGCCAGGATGATATTAGCCGAAGAACTGCTGTATATTCAGGGCGTTCGGTAATTAAGTACAATCAGTACAATGGTGGTAGATATGGTGGTATGGTGGTAGAACGTATTAAAAACAAATATAATACCAAAATATTATTTTAAAATTGGGGTGGAAATGTCTTATTTAGAAGTGAAATTAAAATTACTATACATAGTGTGTTCAAAACGTATCGCGACTTTTGTGTTTTTTCAAAAATTATTCATTTATTCATGAATATCTATTTTGTCCCCTTCAAAGTAATCCCCATGAGATATTATACACTTGTGCCAACGGTTTCTCCAATCTTCGAAGCACTTCAAAAAACCATTTTTTTTTATCTTGTTCAGCTCCTCCTTCGATGCCGTCTTTATCTCGTCAAGCGTAGCGTAACGTCGTCCTTTCATGGGCCTCTTCAGTTTAGGGAACAAGAAAAAGTCACAGGGGGCCAGATCTGGGGAATACGGTGGCTGCGGCATCATTAGTGTGTTGTTTTTGGCCAAAAACTCGCGCACAAGCAACGATGTGTGAGCAGGGGCGTTATCGTGGTGCAAAAGCCAATTTTTGTTCTTCCACAAATCCGGGCGTTTCTGGCGGATTGCTTCGCGCAAATTGCGCATAACTTGCAGGTAATATTCCTTATTGACCGTTCTACCCTGTGGCAAGAACTCATGATGCACCACGCCCCTGCAATCGAAGAAAACTGTCAGCAAAACTTTCACATTCGACCGAACTTGGCGCGCTTTTTTCGGTCTTGGTTCGTGCGGCAGCTTCCATTGAGATGATTGAGCTTTGGTTTCCACGTCATAACCATAAACCCACGATTCGTCACCAGTTATGACCCTCTGGAGCAAATTTGGGTCGTCGCGAACAGAGTCCAACATCTCATTAGCAATGTTCATGCGATGCTGTTTTTGGTCGCAATTGAGCAATTTTGGTACGAATTTCGCGGCGACCCGTCTCATGCCCAAATCATTGATAAAAATCGAATGGCGCGAGCCAATCGATATGTTTAGGTCCTCAGCAACTTCTCTAACGGTGATTCGACGATTGGCCAATACCATTTTCTCCACTTCATTAATTTTTTCGTCTGTTGTTGAAGTGCTCGGGCGTCCGGCACGCTCTTCGTCGTTCACATCTTCTCGGCCTTCTGAGAACATTTTGTACCACCGATAAACGTTGCTTCGGTCCAAGGTAGCTTCTCCGTATGCTACAGTCAACATTCGGAATGCATCCGCGCACTTAATTTCGTTTTTCACACAAAATTTGATACAGGTTCTTTGATCCATTTTTTTGAATAGGTAAAAATCGAAGACGATCCAAAACACGTGCAAGCAAAGCAGCTGTCAACAATTAAGTGAACATTCAAAATGGCCGAGCTTGTCGGCATAAGTGAGAGACATGAGTACCAACATAACGCCACAAAAAATCGAAATTCGAATATACGTAACCCGCGAAAATTCAAAAGTCGCGATAACGATTGAACACACCTCGTATCTGTTATACTGATAAGAATGGTTGGAAATTATAGTACTTTACAAAAGAAGCCATTTTGACTAAACTTTGTTTGGTGGAAAAGCCAGAGCGTTGTGTTCCGCAGAAAATTCTGCTTTGTCTATATATATATATATATATATATATATATATATATATATATATATATATTAACGATTCAAAACAGTTCGGGAAATGTCGGACTCCCATTCGGGGTCCCTTGTTAGCTGCTGGTGTGCGCTCTGTACGCTATTGTTATGACGCGTTTGAGTCCTTTTTGATGAGAGATCGAAAACACGTGTTTACCAAAGCTAAGCAAGTTTTAGCAACGTACATTGTGATCAAAAATGAGATTGAATGTGACCTAGACTCACAGGTCTCGTACAGTGTGGATGTAAACACGTGTCTCAGCAGCGACTGTATGATCAAAGTCTCGCTTATTACACATGTGGTACGAAAACATATTTTTGTAGGAACGAGTTGATCTCTACATCTACATCTACAACGTACATGTGGTTGGTTCCCTGCACACCAACGCACGCAATGCTTTATGTCTAATAAGCAAAAAATATGATGCAGAAGTTGCGAGTCGCATGCGAAGAGCATGCTGAGGCTCTTCACTGTCGACCTCACAACATTCAAGGTGTTGACTATAAACGCGTAACTAGCTCATCTTTGGTGAGAGTAGTCGATGGCTAATGGGCACTCCACGATGGCGCTTCTCTCAAAAACATACGTAGAAAATTAAAGCGGCTCTTGTAAACTAAGATACATGGGCCCAGTCATTTCGTGCGTCAAGTGTGTGCAGATGGGCCGATTAGACACGAACCCATGTTGCGCAGGATCAATTCGCGGTGGATTGTGTTCAATGAGAATGAGCATAAAAAGAACACGTGTATCTTTTCAAAAACGCCGCAGTCCGTGGAGCGCCAGCAGAGAGACACCTGGTCTGTAGTTCACGACGTCCGGCCTGTTGTCTTTCTTGCAGCAGCAGCAGCAACATTTGTCTAAAGTCGCCTAGAACACGCCCAGCATTATGGGATTCTTTCATATATATATATATATATATATATATATATATATATATATATATATATATATATAAGCGGTTGTATGAAATCAATTTTAAGTACACTTTAAACGATGGATGGATGCACAGGCTGTCGTTGGAGATTTTCGCAATGGCAGACAAATATTGGGACTTCGTGACTCCAATATTTGTATTTATGGGTTCGTCGTACGAAATAATTCGACTGTCGATGTTAAATGACGTTGGCTGAGAGTCGACCTAAAAAAAAACAAAAAAAAGGTGGCTCCCGGTTTGTTCGGTGGTGGTAATTATTGATGACGGTGGTGACGGCAGGCGTACAGGGATCAACTAGAAGAGAACGAAACGATGGCGGAGAAGATGAAGGAGGTGAATATATAAAGAAATTGTTTGGCAGTCACCAAGCTCTGTGACTCTGCACCGGTCTTGGCCAACGTGAATGAGCACGCGCATTTGCTCTAGCTGATCTTGTTGCGGGGCCGATGCTCGCTGTTGTTGTTTCTGTTGTTGTTGTTTCTGTTGTTGTTGTTTCTGTTGTTGTTGTCTATGTTGTTGTTGTCTCTGTTGTTGTTGTTTATTGTCGTTAGTGCTGCAGACGAGTTTGCGATCACGCTTGCAAGCTTGGTTGGCCACTAACCTTACCTTAGCAGCTGATCTTACCTGGTTATTGCTGTTGTTGTTGCTGCTGCTGCTACTGCTGCTGCGGCTATTACTACTGCTTCTATTGGTGGAGATGCGCGAGAGACTGCGAGAAAGAACCGGAAGATAAAGGACACCTCGTTGTTCCAAGTACTGAGGTATATGATTGGCGTTCGCCCGCTCTCGTAATAACAGCAGCAGCAGCAACAGCCACGACAGCTTCAGGGGCAGTCATTGAATACAGTGAACAGACAAACGACCCACTCGGGTCGACGCTACGATGGCGTGTCGCGCATCACGCCTCAACACACGCCGGGTCGTTTGTTGAAGTAGCAGAAGAAATAAGTATTGCGGGACACATGCGCCGAGGCGGAGATGCAAGCCCAGATGCTGATGCAGGTTCGCGCACACATATGCACACGAACTCACACATACGTAGACCCGGACTATACGGACAGACAAATCTAGAGTTAAACATGTTTAGCGAGGTTGTTTTGAATGCTAGATTATTCGATCTGTCTCCTATGGACTTGGAAGTCACCGTGAGGCATATCTTCAATGCACCGGGGGCCGGACATGTTGAGATATCTAGGGTTTCCCCATCGAGCCTAGTGGCAACACGGCCGCTGACTCTCAGCGGTATATCCGGTTTATCATCTATTGTCGATAAGCATCGCTCAAAGCAAATTCGATCAACAACAGAGACCGAACACGCCGCTAGATGACAACCATGACTAGCGCACTAGTCCCCTAAAGCACGCCGCCACAGACAGATACATCTGACACATGAACGGCTTGTTGCTAGACGTGTCACTGTTCAAGTAAATGTTGTTGTTGTTGTTGTCTTTGTAGTTGTTGCTGTAGTTGTCGTCATTGTTGTTGTAGAAGTTGGTGGTAATACTGTCGCTGTTGTTCCATTTCATCACGGGACCTCGAC
>QVRM01004148.1:15000-202846 GCA_003439945.1 Dermanyssus gallinae
CAACAGCTAGGGCCACAGTTACTGCTAAACCTAGCTGCTGCGACTGCCGTCTCGCCGCGAGACTCTTTGTTGGTGTTGTTGTTCTTTCTTCTGCGTAGGCAGGCAACGAGCGACGCCTTAAAACTACTAATACTATATATGCTTCACCAGCGAAAGTTTTTCATTTTTTTGGCTGGCGATTTCTTGACTTGTATGTTGGCCACTGCAACAGTGTCAGCACACAGTCAACCCAGCCATGCGACCGTGTGCATGTGCTTAATGGGTGTCCGGGTATGATGAGCGAATCTACTTTGAAGTAAAACTCCCCTGCGATGCGGCGTGGCCACCAGGACGGCCGCAGATTCACTCACGGCATCACGAAGGCCTCATTACTCGAAACGTGACTGGGCACGGCTCAGATAGACTGGTTGCTTCCCAAATAGACGGCTGTCACGTAGGCAGGTATTGACGCCGATGACTAATTGAAATTATGATCAATTTGAGACACTTAGAATTGTTGTCGTTGTAGTCGTTGTCACGTCATGTTCGTGAGTAACAGCGGGCGATCTACACTTGACACTGAGTAACCGACAAATTTGTGTCCCGTTGCGAGACTTGCGCTTAGAAGAAAATCAGCTTTGCTCGACCTTATGTTGTTTGTATATATATATATATTTTTTTCAATTTCAAAGAAAAAAGCCGCCTTGTTAGATGCGCCAAAAAGCTAAATACAATATGTCTAGCTAGTATATCTGAATGTCTCAAACATTGCGGACGATGGCATTTGATAATTGCGGACACTAATTAACGGTTAATAAACATTGCGGACAAACGGCAGGCTATTATATGATTGTATCCGAGAGGGCTGCCGTTGGAGAAGTAACGCTTAAATCAAATAATTAAAATAAGTTGACATGTAAGTTAAGTTGTTATTCATAATAATGTTATATGTTAAATTTATATTTGATTATCTTATAATAGGGTCCAAAGCACGAATATATTTTGATCCCGAATTTATTGACGTGGAAATAGATCTATCTGATTAACCTTCCACCACCTCTTGCTTTGCTTACCGCGCTCTCGTCGATGCCGTCGACTTGTGTAACAAACACGTTAGTGCTACCGCGAGGATTCGCCCTGTACTAAATATTAGATGGCCATCTAGTGCAAGAAATTACTTTTTTTTTGCTGGGAGGTTTCGGGAATGCATGATGCACATGCGCCACTAGCAGCCTGCGTGACTAATGTGAGACTCGCAAACCCACTAAACCCGGATTCCTCCCCACCCCCCCAGGCTCGGTATTACTTTGGCATTACATCGAAGCCGTGGGAGAGTATAAGTACAATGCTATAGCGCCATCCATTTTTGGGGCTAGTTGCTTTGGCAGGTGAGTTGTTACACACTCCTTAGCGGATTCCGACTTCTATGGCCACCGTCCTGCTGTCTTCAGCAACTAACACACTTTATAGATCTCATGCGCATTCCAGCTTTATTTGCAAGAGATTACTGGATGTGTCTAAGAAGGCGAACCTCAGTCACTCCCTTGGTTTTTGATGCAAAACACGCTTCAAGCATAAACTCAACGTAATTTCCCTCTGCCGGCACGCCAAGGATTCAGCCAGGCGAATCGGTGCAACGGGAAAAATATGATATGAGCACGTGTTTGTTAACTTACGTTACGCTAGTGCACGACTTATATATATATATATATATATATATATATATATATATATATATTGCGGCGATCTTTTCGCGTACTCCTTTTGTGCGAATTCGTTTTCTAAACGAACGGGCTCGGATCTTTTATGTAGTGAAAATCATGACGCCTAGCAAGGCTCACAACTTCTCACGGCTCGACGCGAGGGACATTTATATACCGACTGACATGAACCACATGCTACCTACCTGCTAAACGCGTTCTGTTGCGCAGCGCTATAGGCGAGCCATGTATTATACTAAACGCTACATTCTGAAACGATCTGATCTGTAATGTTCATTTGTGAGCATGGTCAGACACGGTTCTTAAGCTCTTGCTAATTTTGCAATGGCCGGAAAGATTTCGCCTGACCGTTACAACGACTTAAAGTTCACTCAGGCAAACTCCTCAAAACTCAAGCAGGAGTGACTTTGTTGAGCTTGTCTGGTATTTTCAGTTGGGTCTGAGCTGCCGCGGGCTTATAATAGAAATGGCCGTTGAAAGAAGTTGTAACGGCAATATATATAGAGAGAGAGAAAATATTGATATGATTTAAAAATCATTTACAATACATTTGCACACTCGGCAGTGCTCGCCATATATATATATATATATATATATATATATATATATATATATATATATATATATATATATATATATATATATATATATATATATATAATTGTTTTTCGGTGTTTGGCTTGTTTTTGATGGCAGGCGTGCGCGATCCTTTACCAGCACTTTTATGACGGGAACCCGCAGTTATATCGGCTACCAATCGGAAATTGTTACCTTGCCAATGCTGATCTCGTCCCTGTGGCTCGATTATCACCTTGCGAAGGCAAGACTCCCCATCACACGCGACTCGGCGCCTGCCAAGCCGGCTTCTCAGCTGCCATCGATAAGGTACGTAATATATATATATATATATATATATATATATATATATATATATATATATATATATATATATATATATACATATACAGTTGTTTATGTTTATTCGCCATTATTAGTAGATGTTCACAATAAATCATCAAAAACTATACATATATATATATATATATATATATAGGGTCGATACTACATACATACCTTTAGTATTGTTATTTTTTGCAGCGTAAAGCATTTGATACAATGTGAAGCTTTGCTTAAAACTTCACACACTTTATAGCTTGCCGGCAAGGAGAACCTTTGATAAGTGATTATGATAGCAGCAGTGTATCTTGTACCGAAGCCTTTAGGAAAATTTGGTACAAATAACAAAGAACACTTTTTCCTCAAGAACATAGTGATCGATTTGTAGCCGGGATAGGAAATACAACTTATATATATACATAGGCCATCCTGCAAGTAGGTTAAACAAAGAATCAAACACTTATTCCAGCAGTGAATTATTGGTTTTGATCTTGGCGCAGTACACTCCAATTTCGAATAATTTCGAAATTTTTCCGAAGTAATAAAAATGAATAAATAAATAACATACTGATTCGAGGTACTGCGGTAGCGCGCTGCATCACTGTAGTATATATATATATATATCTATATATATATATTGTGATACGCTTACATCTTGCAGAAGTCCGGCCAGGTCGTCCTGGGCGCGGTGGGCGCGTTCCAGTGGCAGGGCGCCGGCTATCTGTACGACGTCGCCTCGAAGAAGACGTTGCCGACCCGCAAGCGGGATCGACGTTTCGACGACCAGTTCATGGGCTACGCGACCGCAATGGGCGAGTTTAGCGGCGGCGGTGATAGCTCGCCCGAGGTTCTGCTCGGCATTCCCAAGGGCGCCGAGTACAACGGCAGCGTTGAGTTCTACCGGCGGGGCACGACCGGCCGCCCCGCAAACGCAGCTGGTGACAGCTGGCTGACGAAGCTCGAGCCGGCACTTGTCGGCACCCAGCTGGGTTCATACTTCGGGTCGGCGCTCGCCGTCACCGACCTAAACGGCGACGGACGCGATGACGTTGTGGTCGGCGCACCGCTCTTTACCAACTTCGAGGTGCGCAACGAGCACGAACAGGGACGCGTTTTCATCTTCTATCAGGTATGATGAGGGGTGCGGATAATGAGGACACGTTGATGAAGGGCGTGAAGGTCGTGATGGCTGTCATAGTGGTAGTGGCGATAGTGGTGTTGGGGTTGTTGGTGGTGGTGGTGGTGGATGGTGAAGAAGATGATGATGATGGCGTTGGTGGGATAGACATCATAGTGATGATGTTTATGATGTCCATCTCTTGAAGGTGATGGGGCTGGAGATGATGGTGGTGTTATGACGCTATGTAGGGCTTGAGTTGGGCTGTCTCTACTATGATATTGCAACTTTTGAATTACGTTTGTTAGTACGATCTTTCCGATATAGCGCATTTGCTAGCTGCTATCGAGCCGCACTACGGGTAGCAAAAATACTATTTTACCGTCAGACAATTTCGAATGCTATTAGAATCCACAAACGATATTCTCTGCCTATTTACATTTGTTGGCTTGTATCGTATATGTCACAAATGAGTAAATGTTTGGTTGTGTAATCACTGCGGCTGCTGCTCATAAATCCAGCATTAAAATATTGACAGAGGCCAGTAGTAATCAACCATAAAAGCGGAATCAACCATTCAATTGCAATTTAAAATTAATATTAGTCATTACAATGTGTCGACTACAATAATAATAATAATAAAACAACAATATGATCAACGATAAGATAACCACAATATACCACATCTAAACTCCTTGCAGGTGGCACCAATGGAATTTCGCGAAGGAACTCCGCTAGAAGGCACGGTTGCCAACGGGCGGTTTGGATTTTCAGTCGCCGCTATTGGAGATATAAACAAAGATGGATTTAACGGTAAGTGGCACTTGTGTAACTTGTACACAAATCTCTTACACATATCGCGAACGACGAGGAAATCATGAACTTTGTCAGTCTGCTAGCATTTTCCCGCACCTCCCGCGTGCTTTCAATAGATCCGTTCCGGTTCACACGGCGGATCACCCGGGGTAGTTAATATCTTAAGCGGCTTCCGACAACTGAAACATAGTGAAATAGGTGGGAGATCCCAGGTAGCAGCAGCTCTAGGAGCTCAACCATCGTGGTGGGCGTTGCTTTCGATGAACAAAAACACTAAGTGTCATGCTGCTGCCGGCGCCGTTGGCGGTAACGGAACGGCGTTTGTATGCAGACATCTTCGAGCCCGGAGGAGACACTTGATAGGTGCGCGGGTTCGAGCCCCACCGTTGCACCGATTTGTATTTATGGGGGGTAGTCCGTCTATGAAGCGATGCGAAAAGCAGTCCCATGGACGTTAAATCTAGGCTGAGAGTCAGCTCCGAAAGGATTGTTTTTTTTTGTTTTTTGTATGCAGACATCGCCGTTGGCGCGCCGTACGCGAACCGCGGAGGTCTGGTGTACATCTTTCACGGAGGCAAAGACGGCGTGTCGACAGAAGCCGCCCAGGTGTTTGGGCCGGCCGACTTCCGCCGAGAAGGCCAGCTGAGCACGTTTGGCTTCTCGTTGAGCGGTGGCCTCGATCTTGACCGGAACGGCTATCCCGACTTGCTGGTCGGCGCCTACGCCAGCGATCGCGCGCTCTACTTCCGCAGCCGGCCTATCATCACCATTGAGCCGCAGTTCAAGCTTGACAAGAAGGCGATTCGTCTCGAAGACGACGGCTGTCCCCTGGCCGACGGATCGAGCCTGCCCTGGTAGGTGGTGACCCCCGCCCGTCGGTGGTACATCGGTACAATACAGCGCCTAACATGATTCCTGACGATTGCTACTACACACACCCAATTACAGTTACTAGACCCGCCACGTGCACGCGTTTAGTCCATGTCATGTAGGTATATGTATATATATATATATATATATATATATATATATATATATATATATATATATATATATATATACTGGGTAATCGATCACGCAACCGGATGCCGGTAAAGGTGGAGGAACCGTCACATGCTGTCGAGCCGGTATTTGATTTCAATTGCCGCCGGCAAGAAAAATACTGAAATAAAAAAGCGTTGTAATTTATATAATAATAAAGTGTATATCGGCTGTCGTACTTTTCTTATCTACGATGGTTGTTATAGTTGACCCGTGATCCTTTGACGCTTGAACATTTGTACGGATTTTACGAAATAGACAATACAGTCAAGGGCGGTAACGCACCTTACATAGAAATAAATCCTATGTTTTAAGCGTATCAAATTTAACCTAATAGTTAGCCAGCAGGCATGAGCAGTTTGGGTTCTCTGTCATTTGTTGCTAGCATTGTTAAGCACTCTTGACTGATATGCTAAATTAGCCTCGTGCAGTCAGAGGGAAGCACCTTGCAATAACAAGGTGCCCTAGGAATAATTTTTTTCCAAAGAAAACCGTCAAATCCATCAGTTGAATGTTCTGGTCGAAGTAATCGATGCCAACATAGGTATGTGCGAACAAGGGAACAACTGGATACACGTTATAGCATCCGTATATATGGGTAATCTTAGATGGATTATAGAAAGTGTGATAAATGTAATAAGCTTTAACAATAATATTCCTCATAAAATATGTTACTAATGATAATTAATTATCTTCGTTATCGTTATCGTTCAATACGGATTGTTTCAGCATACTGCTTGAGCTGTGTTTCCGTTTCGATGCGCCGTCAAACGTCGAGCAAATTAACATGGAATACCAATTGGCGTTGGACACAGAGGCCAGGTACGGGCACTTTGTTTGGTTTTATGAAATGTATTAATTTTTCTCCTGGCGTAGGTAATCAGTCCAATTGCGAAATTCATCGAGCAGACGTTTACGTTTTAGTTCATGCACTATAATGTTGAGATATTCACCAAAATACCAGCGTTCAGTAGGCGAACTGTCGGCCGCACTACACACGGTCTTAACAACCATTTTATTACTGCGTCATTGCTTATCCTATACGTCGATTTGTAGTGAAATAGATATATAATGATCGAGCTGTATCGACGTTGTGAACGCTATGGTGGTAACTTTATGAAACCCATACAACCTGGTACCAATGGTAACCTTATGAAACCCAACAAGTTTGTACTCAGTACCCCACTGAGTAGTTAAAGCAATCTCATTAAAGAGCGAGTATATATGTTTATGTTTAACATGTGCACATTTAAGGGTGTCTCGGTTGTTCTTTGAGAACACGCAAGATCGACTGGTGAACTCAACGATAACCGTACGAAAGGGAAGCGTTCAATGTGTGCACAAGAAGGCCTTCATTAAGGTTCGAGTCAGTTCGCCTGTAAAACAGTAGCAAAACGCGTAATGTTGTATCGCATTGTAAGGCATGGCATAACTTACATGATTAACAACTTATAATGTATGTGGACAGACAACAGAAGCTATATATATATATATATATATATATATGTTAGGTTGGTCAGAAAGTAACTGTAAGTAACAACATATTTTAAGTAGCCGCCACACCTCTTAGAAGTTCTACACAATATATATATATATATATTTATATTATTGAGAGAGGGAAAGAGGAAAACTGGAAGCATAAGACGGTAAAAATAAGACATAAACTATTTTTACATTTTACTCCGCAATTGCAGCGCAACCCTGCCGACAAACTCTCGCCAATTCATGTCAACGCCACGTATGCTCTAGTGACGTCATCCGGCTACAACAGTTATCAGGTATGTTCAGAAATCTGAATGGAAAATTCTTGACTTCAAAATACAAGATACAATTACTTTGCCGAAAGCTAGCCTAGCGCGTCATAATAAATTCCATAACACAAGCTTTGTTCTGCTTATATAATATATCCTTCAGCCAGTGAACTCTTTATATATGTTATGATCGTTGTTTGTTTGCCATTAATCACGTCCACGGTCTACAACATTTACAGAGATTCCTTGTACTTCCCAAACGCATGTATTGCGTCCTGGTCTGAAGGCTCCAGTTGCAGAAATACTTGAAAGAAATTGCTTGGAGCAATGCAGTCTACACTTTCAAAACGGTTGCCCCCGAGATGTTTGGAGATGCCCTGAAGATATCTCTCCTGACTGCAAACATGATTTCGTTCGTTCCTAACTATTTTACGCCAACTTGGGCGAGCGGGCTAGCTAAAGTTTTTCTTGATACCAAGCAAACAATTTAAGACTTCAGCATTCTGTGAATGTTGGGGGAGGTTTTGGGGTCTTACCTTTGGAGCTCATCAGTGGTCCGTTTGCATGGCGGATGGCTTAACGGGCACCCCCCTCCAATGTATCGCAACCATTTTTACTGTTGAACCCAGGCTTGTGATGCCTCTATGTAATTTAAAGAGCTGACTTCATACTTTAAATCGTTAGTCCATTATTTTTTATAGATGTGCTTAAATTGTCAAGCAGTACATCCTGCTGGTGTACCAACTCGTAGGTGCACTAATAAAATTCTAAGGCACGCTTAAATAAATTGGTCGCACCAAAGGGTGCACGCATCACATTGAAAAGTTTCTAGCTAGTCTGCAATTTCGCTTGAGACACGATAAGCTGCTGTAACTTTGTGTGCTCATATTGCCAACATTATATATATATATATATATATATATTTAAATGTATCTATAATTTTTCATGGCTCTAGTTTGCAGACTATAGAGAGGAATTGACACCGGTGCTATCGACCACGCGGCCTCTGACTGGAACAGTCGTCATAAAGAAGAACTGCGGCGCTGATGATGTTTGCATTCCTGACCTTCAGCTCACGATAATGCCGTATGTTTTTCTTTGAGTATTGTTCTCGTATATATATGTATATATATACTCGTATATATATATACAGTCCAAAGCATCTGTACAGATCTATTTTCTGAGGTTGCCAGTCCAGTCATTCACTTTATATTTGACGCTACGTGATCTATGCAAAAGATCCCATTTGCCCTAGAGTTTGCACTTAAATTATTGTCGCCTATATATCTGTAACATTTTCGGGTCAAGAGAGCATTTTAACCAGTTACTAAATTTGAAGCTAACATTGTTGACTTTACTTACCTACCTTACTGTTTTCTGCCGAAGGGGAGAAGTGGCTCTGATTCTAGAAGTCGCGAGTTTCTAGACGCGGCACGACGCATAAACTTATAAAAAAAATTGTTCTCAACTTTTACTGAATTTTTTTAGGCTTATATTTTAAAGAAAAAACAACTCAAAATAATAATCTCTAATCAAGAAGCTTCCGAATTGCATACTTCTCTAAACAAAGTTTAAAAAATGCAATTTTTTATGCAATAAAGAGTTCAGTTGTAAAGCCAAAATAATCAGAAGTAGAAGAAAGCAATAACAGTTTAGACAGTATTCAGTGCAATGATACAGGAAAAAACACATATGTGGGGTTTTGCGTGGTTTTCGTTTATGAGTTTAGCTTGTTTTTTTTTACCTGTTTGTCCGTTCATGTACATATACGTATTGCATGTTTCATGTTTATTCATGCCTTTGATATCACCAGAAATGTTACCGAGTTTGAGGTGGGCAGCACTCGTCACTTTGCTGTCGAGATATCTGCGACTAACGCTGGCGAAGACGCCTACAATACAAAGATGCTGTTCACCTTCCACAACGACCTCGACTTCGTCAAGGTCGACAAGGACAATCGGCAGGATCCAGTCACGTGCGCCGGAGCGAAGCGCGTATCGGCTTTTTACCAGCACGTTCTCTGTGATCTCGACAACCCATTGAAAGCAGGCGATAACGTAAGTGGCCAGTGTAAGACCAGCTGCGAACACTAAACGAAAACATATCTATTTAGCCATGTGTTATGCTGAGTCTGTAGATAAACGGACCCAAAGGAATAATTTTCACATTGTTTGTACGCAACCCGATGCGATACTAAGTGGAGCCCCAGGTAAACAGAGCTCTCACATAAAAAAAAAAGGTCACACTTAACTGCACTGGTAAATGCTAATGACGCGCAACGTCATTTTGACATACAAAAACCGCATTTATATATATATATATATATATACACTTATTTATTTATATATTTGTTTGTCATTCCGTAATTTAGATTTATTTCCAGGTAGAGAGAAATGGTAAACAGTTGTGACGCAGCACTTAACGACAAACGGTGACTAAGTTTGATGTAAAATCCGTACGTTTCTTCGCCTCCCTCTTCTAGCTGAACTTTCGAATGGTATTCGCGGCAAACAAGCACGTCCCATCAGTAACAATGCTGGACTTCGTCGCCGCGCTGAACTCGACGAACGAGGAGGATCCGAGCACGCTGACAGATAACACGGTTACTTTTGGCCTGCCCGTCAAGGTCAAGATCAACGTCATCATTTCCGGGTAGGTCATGATGCTAAAGAAATCGATTTATTCACTCTATCGTGCAGGCATCGATCTCTCACCGATACTAGGACTGCTGCAGCTTTCGCTTCGCCTCGCCTTTTCTCGCCTCTCGGTAACCCTAAGCACGATGTGATTCAAATAAATATTCCATACATCGATTTCACACCGAGTGGCACTAGCTTCGAGTGCTTGCATTGCGTGCATACATTACTAAATGCACATGCAGGGCGCATGTGCTGGCTTGTCCGCTATAGTGAAAAACATGACAACAAAATCTGCTTTTCTTAAAGATTTACTAACCAGGTTAGATTCGATCGGCCATGCCTAAGAAACGTCGTACTTCCTTTTGTGTTTCGGAATGCTAACGAGTTACCGATGCAAGCATTAAACGCAGTTCAAGTGCGTAGTTACGGACGGTACGCGAAAATGTAAACCGCCACATTTACAATTATGTTTATATACTATTATTTAAATCCTGCGGTGGAACCCTCTACTCCCGGCTAAAACCTACCAATTGTATCTTGCATTATATATATATATATATATATATATATATATAATTAATAAAAACTTGCAAAAGTAAAGTCATCATCAGCTTGGCGCGTGCTGCGTAGCAACAGGTCGAACCTGCGACAGGTGCTGTGAGAGCAGCTGGTCACACTGTCGTGTACCGCCTCGTGTGGGCTGGGACAGACCATAGATTGTAAGATGATCAGAAGAAGAATAAGCCTACAATGTACTTTTGCGTATTTGTTTTATTTTGCCGGTAGAAAATCGGATCCCGTGGAGGTGTTCTACAACGCGACAGCCGTGGATACGTCGCGCAAGGTTCTCACTGACGTCGAGGTGGGTCCTGCGGTGCAGCACGTGTATCAGGTGAGCAACAAGGGACACGACCTCGAGCTAGCTGACATCTACCTCGTGTGGCCGACGCACAACGAACACAATGAGCCGCTGCTCTACCTGTTCGAACGACCCGAGTTTAAGGCATCGCGACCGGGCATGCTCACGTGCGACTCGACCGCCCACGTCAATTTCAACGCCAACAAAGGTGCTCATTCCGATAACTCTTTAGTAGTAATCGTGGTCAAATAATAATAATAACATTTTTGACATTGACAAGTTTCTCAGAGCAAGCTGCTTTTATTATTTATTATTACATCACATTTCGGTATTGTTGATTGCATTACATTACATTAGCTGCTTTTATTGTGACCGGTTTTGTCAAAGCCGCGATTTTGATATGAAATAGGCAGAATTATTGATTTGATTATTCAGCTCAATGCAAATACGCCCTTATTTTGCCGAAGTAGGGACATTATTTACAATATTTACATCTTACAAGCCGTTACCTAGATACATACCAGAACAGTCAGTTTACTTGGTGCGCCGATATTTGCGCCGTTAGCGTTTCAAGTTCTCAGTGCCCTGGCCGTCAGCCATGAAAGCATGCCATTTACACGACATTTTGTATATATGTGTCACCGCTTCTAAGGATGTTTAGACAAATGCTAAAATAGCACGATTGTAGATGCAACACGGCAACTGAAGTTTATACTGACGAAATATATTTAGTGGCATTAAATGGCATCCGGTGCCAACCCTAGCTGATACGATTCCACTTATTTGTATGGTAATACGGACACTTGTGGCTGCCGGTACAGCTATGGGTATGGCTGGCCTTTGGAGAGTGCACAATTGATGAATTGATTTGCAGAAGAGACACTCAGATGGCTCAGGAAACAACTATGTCGTATATCAAATTAACGCAGTCCCAATTTTAGTCATAGTGCAAGCAAAGGTCTGAACTGCGTAGCAAAGCAATCCATAAATAGCTTTGTAGACAACTCTTTAATGCTGCCGGGCAGCGTAAGGGTACTGAACCGATGCGGAGCGGAGTGAGGCAAATGGACACGCTGGCCGTTTGGATCGATGATACTCCATCCATGACTAAGTGTAGATACGGCCTGATTGTCTGCCGGTGTACTACTAATTTGTATGCTGCTCTGTGATTCCAGTGCTGGTTACCGAGAACACGATGGCACGGCGGGATCGTCGAGATCTTCTTGCCCGCTTCCGCGAGGACATCAGTTGCGGTCAACTGACGAAGTGCGGACAGTTTCGTTGCCAGGTACGCAAAACTTATGGCAAATAGTGTCATTCAATACGTTTAGTTACCGGGTTATGTTAGGAGGCTGACGTGTCGACAAGTATACTAATGTACGTATATATATATATATATATATATATATATATATATTATTTGTGCGTCCTGCCGTGTCAATGTCTACATAATGATAATGATCGGGTTATTATGCTTGTTATGATTCTGCATTAGATCCGAGACTTTACTGCGTCGGATGTGGTCATTGTGACCGTCAACTCTCGCCTATGGCTGCAGACCGTGGCAAAGATGCGGCAAGAAGAGGTGAGCATTGCGTCGAAGATTGTCGTCAAGCCTCTCAAGCTGCGCTTCGACGTGCAGACGTCGCTGCCACACGAGCTTCTCTACGTACAGACGACAGCTGTCGCCGAGGACCTTCGCGTGACGCCAGGCATCCCCTGGTGGGTCATTTTGCTCGCGATCATTATCGGAATCCTTCTCCTGGCGCTGCTCGTGTGGTGTCTCTACAAGGTACGCCTTACAGCCGCCACATACCTATCAGATACCATATAAAGGCAAGCACTGCTGAGTGTGCAAACGTATTGTAAATGATTAATAAATCATTAAATATATGTATATATATATATATATATATATATATATATATATATATATATATATATATATATACATGTATTTAATGATTAATGAATCATTTAATATATATATATATATATATATATATATATATATATATACATACATATATATATATATATATATATTGATTGATTTATTATTCGCTTGGCATGCATACCTAAATACACATGTCACCCTTTTTTATGAGGGGCGCTTAGAGCGGCAGCATATATGTTACCTATACATCTGAATAATCAATGTACACTTCCATACCTACTGAGTATTTGCTTTCCATTGGGACAGCCTCTTCTTTGTAATATCGACCAGGTCCTTTCTAACGTTTGGTCCTAGAGCTAGGGCGTCCGACAGCTCTATATCTCTGCTTCCCCCTAGGGCTGTACATTCTTTAACAATATGCTCAATTGACTCATTCCCTAGCCCACATGCTCGACATTCTGTACTTTGTCCCTCCATATATTTAGCTCTTTGTATCCTTGTATCCAACATCCCTGCCCTGGCATCTGCCAATAGCCCGCTCGCTCTTGAATTATCGTATACCCATTCTACCCCGCCCCTTTCCGTCTTTTCCTTTCCATATATACTTGCCAAACTCGATCTGGAACCCATCGCCAATTTCCATTTGCCTGTATATGACTTGTTCACCCTCAACTTCACCATCTTCTCCGATATTCCCGCTCTGGCCCATTGCTGACTATTGTACCCAATCTCCCTAGCTGCAAATTCTACTCTGCGATCCCACTTCGTTTTCATCTTTAGTGCCGTCTTTACCAGCTGCATCTGTTTAACCCATCTTTTATTTGTGACACTTTTAATCCTAACACTAAATCTTAGCTTACTTTGTACTTTCCTTTGTATAAATTTTGACATTCCTCCTTCGCCCTCAAGAAATTCCCTAGCGCAATTAAAACGGCAACCCAATGCAAATCTTATCACTTCTCTTTGTATTGTTCCTAACTTCTTTCCTAACCCCGCGCTGTGGACCAGAGAGGCGTTAGCAAAGGTCAATCCTGGCACATACATGGCCTTCCATATATTCCTTGTTACTATATATTTGTTAAACCCCCAGAGGCCCTTACACCTTACTGCATTTCTTCCTCTTTCAGCTTTCTTTCTCCGTAATATCTCTTCTTTTTCTAGATAATTCCCCCCTGTAGTCATTGTCACCCCAAGATACTTGTACTCACTTTTATACTCCAATTCTTTCCCCTGTACTACAAGCTTTCTTTCCTCCCTAATTCCGTTAAATACTAAAATTGCGCTCTTTTTTTCATTAAACACCATGTCTAGTTCCTCCGCTGCTTCCCCACATGCATTCAACATTTGTTGAACCTCGCTAGTGCCCCGCCCTAACACTACCATATCATCAGCAAACAGCAGCACAGGTGTCTTGATATATACACCTTTTTCCCCTATCTGCCACCCTAAACCCGTTTTATTAATCCTTCGCGCTATTCTCTCTATATACATCAAAAAAATAACCGATGACAACGGACAGCCTTGCCTGACCCCCTTAGCGACTATGAACTCTCTAGATTGTTCGGCTGATATTATTATTCTTACCGTGTTATTTCTGTAAATTTATTCCAGCAACTCTACCCAACTTCTCTCCAAACCCTCCTCTAGCATAATTTTATACAACTTTGTTCTGTCCACCATATCATATGCTTTCTTAAGATCTAAAAATCCTGCCACACACCCTTGTCCCCGCAATCTCGATGTTTCGACAACCTGACTTAGTAGGAAAAGGTGATCGTCTAGCCTATATCCTTTCCTAAATCCGCATTGCCATTCTCCTATTTTCTCATTTGTCTCCAGAATACTCTGCATCCTATTCTTAAACACTTGCATAAATATTCGATACGCTATAGGTGTAATTGTGATCGGCCGCCTACTTTGTAGAGTGTCATTATCTACCCCCTCCTTGGGAATAAGAGAAACTCTTCCCTTGCGCCAACCCTCCGGGATTCTGCCCCCTCCAAATATATTATTAAATTGCTTCGTTAGATAGTGCACGTACTCTTTTCCCAAAGCCTGTACAATTCCTACCGAAATCCCGTCAAGACCACACGCCGTTTTTGGATTAATTGTCTTTAACACGCTTTCGATCTCGTCTGCTGTGGTTGTAATTTCTGTGCTAGTTCTTGTCTTTTCTATACTGCTCACGTTAGTCGTAAAAAATAGTGCTTGTAACGCGGTGTCCATTCCATATATATATATCGTAGCGGATCAGCCACACACACAGCCCTATATTCTTGGACGAAAACGGAAACGGCACCTATTTTTACGGCGTATAGTATACTCAACTGGAGTGAAGTAAACACAATTCAAGTGGAACAATACACTTATGAACTCTAAAAATTAGCATGCGAATTGTTTGTTAACGCCAGTGGCTTAGTAGCGGTTTAGGTTTAGTAGCGGTTTAGTAGGAAATGGTTTTGAAGGGAGATCTAGCCCGACTCAAAACGGAAGTTTAACGAACTGACCGGCCCTAATGGCGGTTCCCTTCTCTTCCGTGTTTCAGGCGGGCTTCTTCCGGCGAAGACGACCCGGTGAACCGATCGACGAGAGAGGAACCAAGAATGGCTATCACACGGTCGAAACCGTTCCCAAGGATGAACATCGATACTAGACGCTGTCGGCGAAAGGGCAAAGTAGCGAACACGCCGGCCAGGAGAACAGACATTCATACCCGCTCATAGTTTACGTCGTCGTTGTGACAAGAGTAATGCTCCTCTTCTCTGGTTAGCTGCCAAGCACATGAAGAGAATCTCGCCCATGCTAGTTATTGGGAGCACATCCCGTCCATACGGGCTGGTTAGTGGGGCCCTTCCCTGTGTCTGTATCGCTGCTAGACGGACAGCTAAATGTCACCGCCAGCAGTGGCGGCAACTGAAACGAGTGCTTAAAAAGAGGCTAACATTTGCGGGTTTTTCGGTCACGTGAAAGCAAGGTCGTGGGTCATGCGCACGAATTTGGCCATGTTGAATAAGTGGACAAGAACGGTACAATTGATGCCAACGGCGGCAGCAGCAGCAGTGTCTGCAACAACAATAACAACAACAACAACAACACAAACAACAACAGAGAAAATAAACTACATTAGCAAGCGCATCAACGGCAAAAGCAACAAAAACCACCAAGAACCAACAACCAGAAAAGTAGTTCAGTTTAAGCACTGCACTAGGCTGTCATAGGCTCACGTTGTTGTATCCTGTGTTGTGCGACGGAACGCCGTTACGACTCATCTCCATGGTTGTTTTGTATCGCAATGCCATAGCTGCGCATGGCATTGGCTGTAACTGCAATCGGAGGTGATGACCTACAGTGCCGATTCAAAGTCGGACACCCTTGAAATTGGCAACGTATAGGATTTTCTCTATTCATCATACAGATCACACCGAAATCTATGTCCGGCATACTAACGTACTACAATGCGAGCAAAAAGCGCATATATATACATAAATGTATATATATATGCATATATATATATATATATATATATATATATATATATATATACGTTGGCAGCTTTTATGACAATACACGCGTGGAGCGCAAATTGAGTTGGCGGCGATGCTATACGTAAACTTGTTAACTTGTCCGGCTGAGTCCTGACTGCACATCATAAACTGATCGCATCCCGTACGTGCACGCGCTGAATACACGGCTCCACACGCTGCTGTACATACGAATACTGTTGATACGATCGACGATAACTATGTTACCTGTAGCAATAATGATAGATGTGATCCCTTTTCACAAATTGACCGTACGAAAGGCGACCTAGGCGACTATTGGACAAAAGACAATGTTTAACCTGTGTCTATTTATTTATTCATCTATACAGCTTTATACTTACTTTACTATAATATTTATTAATGTCTAAACAAACGATACCAGCGTGCCAGTTGACACGCGTATACTAGTTCTAACGATGAGTAATATTAACGATCAGGTGTCTACCGTTAATTGGTACTGCAAGGCTAACTACGGAGACTTCGGAATGTATGCGCCCTCTTCTACGGGAGTCATACACTTTTCCTTCCTCTGCTCCCGTAACTAAGTATGCTCTAACTAAGTGCTAGGTACATGACTAGTCTATGTGGTAACTCACATAGCTTCTCTCTCTCTCTTTAAGAAGAGTCTGTCGCACAACGTAATCCTTGCGCTACGAAATCCCACTAATAGAACAGCAGTAGTAGAAGCTACAGTACGTAAGGTAAGAACTTTTTCGAGAAGACGAGGCTAAGTCTGGCTTTGTCTATCAACCCATCGAAATTATATTGATGGAACAATATCTGACATTAATCTAACCGTGCTAAAAACAGTACGTTCACATTGTGCATCATACGTTCACACGTGACGAAGGTTGACTGTTGCACATCGGGACCTGATGGCACATCTTTAACGTTTCCAGTATGGTAATTCATCCCTCCATTACGTCCATCCAGAAAATTCGACAATATCCTGACAACTTCTGTGCAGGCGTATATAAGGACGAGAGAAGGTGCTTCTGTTTACCACTGTGTCTCGAGGGTGGTTGGCTCTGCTATGCACGTTGTCGTTATACCTCACCAGCGTGCTGCAACCACCTTGTTCTAATGGTCATCACACTGACAGTTGTTTGTGACATTTCCCAATACGTATCACGTACTGACGTCTGGCTAAGCGAAAGAAACGTTGTACAGTCACTGCCAATGCATCTAATGAGTGCAACAGGAATGCGTGGAACAATACTATGTGGGGGGGGGGGGGTGGTGATAGGAGGAAATGAGAGAAATACCAACGTGTGGAGCATGTAAGTAAGCATTCAGCTTTCCAGACGGGTGTGCGCATGACGTGGCCTTGGACGTGTTAGGTGTTGATAAAGTCAAGTGTTCCACGGCGAGAGCCTGTGACCGATCCCTCAGCTGCCTGCGTCTGCTCCATTTTGTCCTCCGATCTCAAAGGTTGTCAACGGTAGATGCTGACACTCTTTTCGGTTTTTAAGTTCCTGCCCATTTGATCAACTGTTTTGCACGGCTTTACGCACTGCATAATACAGTTGTGTGTTCCTTACAATTCCTTTCTCGCAAAGGTGCTCATATCATGAAGGTCTTTGTCAGCGAGTTGTATAGCGTAGAAAAATTAGTGCCAACTTGCCCTCTGAATTTCGGAGTCTGCGCACCTGCAAAATGAATAGCCCGATTAACTCGGCCTAGAATCATCTACCTGTATTGAATACACGCTTGTCTAATTTGTTCTTCAAGCAATCCTTGGAAGAAATCATTTGACTTTGTTCTCAAATCCGTGCGTCGGGCACACGATACTTAGCAAGAATACTCAGGAGGGCAAAATATGGTAGTGCAGCGTCCGGATTGCGTGTGCGCTTGGGACAGTTTGCTCCTGGTCCGTACTAATTCCACGTTAGCACGTAAAAAGCAAATAGCCGGCGAGGGCTGGTATAGGCGCAAGTATGTGGCTCGGAGAGAATCACACCTCGGGCTAACACCCTTGAAGGTCTTCAGCCTCGAGAAGTTAGCAAGAGGACGTCGATGGTAATACTTTCGAGGCGCTTGACAAGAATGACCCGTCACGGGTAGTAACTGAATTGCGAAGAACTGCCAAACATGACCATGAATTCCGACCAGGATATCATAACGCGAATTTCGCACATGTATGATTCCTGATCTCGTCAAGCGACAAACAATAGCATTTGATTGCGGCAGTACTAGTAGCCATGTAAGAGCATAAAGTCATTGTGTATTATAAAATGCTTTACAATGATACTTATATTAACTTAATAAACAATAAAATGTAATGTTTGTAACATCGATGTCTTCACTAATACGATACACAGTAACAATAATTGGCTTTGTATATATATATATATATATATATATATATATATACGGCTTTCATACAATTAAACAACCTAAGCTGTCGCCGAGTATGGAAACCAGGGCTGACGTTGTCGGCATAACTAAAATGTTCTTGGCGCGCATTGACTGGAACTAGCGTTCTTTATATCGTGCTGTTTTCGATGTTTTCAACGCACTGCCATCATTCTTGCGTCGCAGTGACTTAAAACTGTGTCAGAAAACGTCACAGGTCTTCTCTTCTAGGTACGTCTAATCTATGCCTTAGGGTCCTGCTTGCGTATTGCGAACCTACCACAGATGATTCGGATACCGTACTGGAGAATTTGACTCGAACGGTTAACTGTGCTCCGGAAAACCTACAATACTATAGAGAAGATTTCTATGCCTGAGCCATAGAACGACACCTAACAGTTGCTACTATAAAACCCGCGGATGGACTAAAAGTGGGCCTGGAGTCATAACGGCCTTCAACAAGCTTATAATAACCCGACGCACACACTGAGTGATTCCTAGAAAGGAAATTGTTTGTGTATATCTTTTTATGCTACACATACACTCAAAAAAGGATTTGTTGTCATGGTGTGGCGAAATTAGAAGCATCTTCATTTTCACATTTAAAATACTTCTACCTGAAATATGTCCTAGCTTTTATGATATTACCGGTCGGAGCTGAGAACTCGTGGACCTGTGTTTGCCAGTTGTTGCTATGTTTCATTCTGACTATTCAACTGTTCAACTGTTTGTTTATGGACATTTCTTGTAGGATAATTGCACACACCAATTTCAAGCTTTATTAATTATTCAAACGTTTTTAGCTGAAATGAATTTGCCCATTTGGAGTAGGTATTCAATAATGTACAGCAATTAATCCTCCTAATAAAACCACCTCTATCAAAAGAAAACGAAAAACTGATTGATCGTTAAGGATACATATTTGGAAAGAAGGTTGATTTTGGCAATAAAATAAATCTTCACGTTCTGTTGCCACTACAGAAAACGGCGGTTGACATTTTGTTCATATGCACAGGCTACGGGCAAAATGTCAGCGAATTTCATTGAAAAATACATAATAAAAAGTGTCTGACACTGCTATGATTTCTAATTTTTGAGCATCTTCTCTCTCTTCTTCTCTCTGTGTTATAGTTAAAATGCGGAGTTTTCAGATACCGTATAATGGGCGGTTGAGAAGTGCTCCCGAGGTAACGGCAAAAATATATACACGTACCATTTGTCAGTATTAATATTAAACACAGTCAGAAAGGAATCACGTATCACGTGTAAAATTCCATACCTGCACGTTAAGGAATTTATGTAGTTTTTTCAGTCAGCCGGATTCAATATTTTTGTGGAGAAGCTGGTAAAAAAAATCAGATAGAAGCTTAGAGCTTGGAGCGTGAGCACAAAAAGCGCTGCCCCAACCTAAGAATAAATTTGAGTTCACTCCTGTCCCTCGATGTACAAGCAACCTAAAGAGACTGAACGCCATGAGTAAGAAATTTCATTCAACGTGAGCCCTTCTATCTGTGACTCTTCTCGATACGGCCGTGTAGGCTACCTCTTCAAGGTTTATCGAGATAGAAGAAATAATTCTATCATCCAGAAAGAGGAAATCATTCTACGAGTAGGATTCGATTCTACGCATGGCAATGTCCCAGTTTCTTAGAAGCAAGCTTTGGTAGCCCGAGCCATCATAGGTACAAGGCACACAAAACACAAAGCATAAAAGGCACATGGTCTCAGCTACAATATAGCAGCATCGTATACGTCATTATGCATACGTTCCTTCATTGTGTCTCATCTAGCTGCACCCGCCTAGAGTGGATTCCCACTTTCTGCCTACACCTTACGCCTAATCACAGATCAGACAGGACTTTCGATGATATTGTGTTGATGATTTGTGTTGCTTGCGTGGGAAGTCTACGCGACAGCGGGAAACTAGGTAACTAGCACGCTGGCCTTTCATCAAGGTCGGCGAGACCTACAAGTAAAAGCCTAATAGGGGCACTTCGTGGGCGCCAATCTGCGGAATTCGTCAAGCCCGGTAGCGTGGTGCAATAGTCTGCGCCTCGCAACCGGGGGAGACACATAGGTGCGCGGGTTCGAGTCCCACCGTTGCACGTTTGTATTAATGGGGTCCGTCTATGAAGCAATGCGAAAAGCAGTCCCGTGAAGTTAAATCTTAGCTGCGGCTCAGCCCGAAAACTTTACTTTTTAATCTGCGGAAGTCATTGAAGGAATATAAACGCCGCGGCCATGTTGCCGGCGCAGTCTCTTGTAATATGCGGCCAGTACGGACGTGTCGATATTCACCCACTTCAGTCGACAGAACGCGCAAGGCTTTGCTCTCATTCATTATCTGTTGTAAAAACAGCAACGACAAAAACAACATCATTAGTGTGAAAATCACGTACTCCTCGACACATCGGGGATTAGTTACGCAACATCAATTTCGGTCGTTTTCTGCAAACACACGGCGGGGGGAGGGGTGAGGCAGATGCGTCATCAGCGGTAAACAGCTGATTTATTTTACAAGTTTTCTTTATGCGGATACTCATCAAGTTTGTATAAGATCAATATATATACTATATATATATATATTTATATATATATATATATATATACGTATATATATATATATATATGTATATATCTAATATATATATATATATACTATATATAATATATATAGATAATATATATATATATAATATACGTATATATAATATAAAGTTCAATGTCATACTTAGATTGAAAGTTGCATCTGTATTAAATATCTATTGGTAGGCTCTTTAGGCCCTCTATATATATATATAATATATATTACTAGTACGCCCATTAGCGTCCGATTATTTACCAGAGATAATATATATGAGGTTGGACAGAGTGTAACTGAGATTTTTACATGTTTTTTTCATGCAGTTATGGGCGGTAATTTTGTATGAGTTCAAAAAAGGTTGTATAAGTTTACTGTTTTGGAAACTACCCGAAATATTTAGAACGTGTTTGGAGAGGATAGCATTTCAAAGACTTTGCGCTAAGAAAGAGAATTATTACGCTCGAGGAAAACCGCCTAAGCAAATCTGTGCATCACAATCCCCGAATGACTACGCGTGAGTTGGCCATAAACTTCGGGGTGTGTCACACAACCATCGTCACTATCCTTTGAACTATTGTGTCTTTGTTGATGCTTGAGTAGAAAATTCAAATCAATTCTCATAAAGACAATGGTGTAGGGAAATGAAAGCATGGCCATGCCGGCCCTTTCCAGGATTAACAGCACTGCAGTGGTTCGAAGAGCTTTAATCGACTATTGTGGATAAAGCCTTCACTCTGAGGAGTGCGTAGAATGATACGAAAAATGCCAAACTGGACATTGCAATCTGTAAAATAAATCCCATGAAAGACGGCAAAAATCAACAACGGAAGAAAAATTTACAAAAAAAAATTATGTCGATTGACGAATACGTAAACATAACATATGCATTACTAAAGAAGTTATTGCGCTTAAATGCTGTATTCCTGCATAGGATCCCTCAAAACCGCCTCAAGCTCACTAAAATATCTGCTTAATGGGCACCTGGTAGTTTGTCATAGGATGAACAGAAGCCAGTCTTTTACTAAGTAAATGCATACGGATTTTTTGAGCAAAAACAAATGTCTCTCATTCTACAACGAGTGACGATATTTTTTTAAAGTAGCGTCCCTTGCTAGCTATACACTGTGTCCATCTTTCGGGCAAATTGTGGATTTCGCGCCAGACCGTATCCTTTATAGGCAAAACAATAACCTACCCATTTCAGACGTTTTCGTTCGAAGAACATTTCTGTTTAGCCAACGCGTGACCTAGTGATTCAAAAAGATGGTAATCGGATGGAGTCAAGTTTAACGAATTAGCGGAGTGGAAAAGGGTTTCCCACTGAAAATGCTGTATAAGTTTCTGACCGACTCCGCTTTGTGTGATGATGCGCTGTCGTGGAGCAAAACCAATTTGTTGTGCCATCCTTTGTATTCTGGTCGTTTTTCGCACAAGGCCTGGTTCAAATCGAGTATTTGTTGACTGTAAGCGAGCAGAAATGGCGAAGATTTAGGGTAAATTATCGTCATTATTAAATGCTTAATAATATATTCGGTGTCACCAGGTTTTTATTAGCTCATAATAGAAAACCCCTTTTCGATCTCACTAAATACAGAGCACTGTCTTCTTCTCGAAGCAATTCAGCCTCACTGTCGATACGCTGCTGCGCCAGGATTTGACGATGGGATTGTTGAACTCTACACAGCAGGCTTAATGGGATTAAGCCTGCATTTCTGAAGCGAGCTCTGGGTCTGCATCGTATATCGCTGAACAGATACGTCTATCTGCTATGTGGCACGCCGTTGCTTTTAGAGGACCTAAAGCGTAGGTTCAAACTCCCTTCCACTCCGGCCTACGCGCAGTTTATCAGCTCTTAGGAGGGGAAATGGCAGAGATCGATCCTGATTTCTATAGCACGAATGCGATTACCTCTGAAACATGGAAACAGGCCGGATGAACAAACCGACACGTTCTCACGCGCTTTGCTGTTCATGGCTTTCACCACGTTTTATGCGGGACGGGGGGAGGGGGGAGTTCATGCACCTGCAGATTCATGTATCTGTACAAGATGTGTGTTTAAAGATGCCCCAGGTACCACGCGGCATGGTGTGCTGCGGTACAGTCGTTGAATTGCCTATCAGATGCGACTCGGCGCAGACAAGGTGCAAACGCACAGGAGCTTAGCTTTAACCACTTCTAATATTTGTATAATAATTTAAAACGTTCATACACGACAATTGTATTTTTAAAGACACAAAATTAATACTTATTGACTCTTCACAGCAGTGCAATATTTCTAAGGAAATACAAACCATGACTGCATAAAAACCCGAGTAGTAAACACACAAAAACTGTTGATTGAGTGCAGATTACATTAGAGTGGTACAAACATAAAGTGTGTTGCAAAAAATTAGCAACTCATGTTTTTTTGCGATAATTTCGGCTTGGTTTATTTGAATGGCTTGAAATTTTAAGCGCATGATGTACATGACGAAACATGAGTATGGTGTTGATTTCATTGCAATCTCAACATCGGTTCATACAAAAATAAAAAAGTGTGAAAAACAGTGTTGCAAAATATTAGCAACAATAACATGCTAACAACACAGCTCTTGTTTGTAAAGGATAGTCGATACTACAGCTGATATTCGATCCCAGGGATCAAATGTCAGGAATATTGTCTAGCTAAATCAATCGTTATATAGCTGCAAAATATTCTACAGCTTAGTCGTTGTTCCGAACTAACGACGAATCTTATGTTTAAACCATGGGTCGTACAAAGGATCTTTCGGATAACGAAAAGACAAGAATTGAGGCATATGCTGAGCTCGGTCATACAGTAACTGCTATAGCAACCATATTAGGACGGCATAAGGGCACCATCAGCAGGTTCTTACACCCTGGAGTGAACCAAAGGTGCAGATCTAACAGTGGGCGTAAGCCAGTTTTGACTATTCGAGATCGGCGAAGGATCATACAGTTGGCTACTCATGACCAAATGTCTTCTTCCAGGATCAGGACTACTTTGGGAGTGCCAGTGCACCGATCCACAGTGTACCGAGTGTTAAGTTCTGACAAAAACGTGCGATACGCGAAAAGGAAGCTTATGCCGCGACTGCAAACGAAGCACATTGTCGCACGGCGTGAATTTTCGCATAGATACCAAACTTGGGATAACGAGTGGAAAAACATCGTCTTCTCGGATGAAAAGAAATTTAATCTCGATGGCCCTGACGGCTGTCAGTACTATTGGCACGACTTACGGAAGGAACCTAAATGGTTCTCGAAACGTGTGGCCGGTGGTGGCTCTGTGAAATATTGGGGCGCGTTTGGATATAATGGGAAGTCTGATCTAGTCGAGATTGTGGGCCGAAACAATTCTGACATGTACCAGCGCATTGTCGGTTCCCAGTTAGAAGCCCACTTCAGAAGAATTGGGGGACCTGACGCAGTTTTTCAACAAGACAACGCCACGTTTCATACCTCGGCTAGCACTATAGCCTTTTTTCAAGAACAAGGAGTGCCACTTTTTGACTGGCCGGCATTAAGTCCAGACCTGAATCCTATTGAAAATCTTTGGGGACATTTGGTAAAGCAGATTTACGCAAATGGTCGACAATATAATCATTTGTCGGACCTCAAAGAAGCTGTCCAGCAAGCATGGACTAATATTCCACTTTCGTACTTACAACAGCTCATTAACTCCATGAAAGACCGAGTTTACGATTTGATTCAGAAGAAGGGACGAAAAACCCGTTTCTAGAATAAAATATGTAGTTTCAAATGAGTCATACAGCCCTGCTAAGAATCGAATACGCTGTAAGGCGCTATTGTTGCTAATATTTTGCAACACTTTTTTTTCACACTTTTTTATTTTTTGTATGAACCGATGTTGAGATTGCAATGAAATCAACACTATACTCATGTTTCGTCATGTACATCATGCGCTTAAAATTTCAAGCCATTCAAATAAACCAAGCCGAAATTATCACAAAAAAACATGAGTTGCTAATTTTTTGCAACACACTTTACCTTCATGTTGACTGCATACGGCGCTGCTCGATGAACCAATAAAATATAGTATATTGCTCTATTATTCGCACCGATAAGTTGTGGCGCTCCGTCACTCTTAAAAGTATATTTACCGTATATTCAGAGGAGAACTACTTAAGTTTTAAAAATATACACCTAGGCTCGGTAAACATATTGGTTATACTTTTAAGCTTAGCTCTGCTGAGAACCATTTACTGGCTCTACACAACAATGCAACATTTCTAGGGAATTCAAAACAGGATTGCATAATAGCCTGAGTATTAAATACACGCAAACTGTAGATTGACTGCAGATGACATTTGAGTGGTACATAATTTCATGTTGATTGACACGGCGCTGTTCGATGATTGTTGATTGAGACAGAAGACGTCCGTGAATGATTAACGCTTCGCCTCTTTCAACTCGTTTTCTTTCAACCCCCAGGCTAACTGTCCCTACCTTTAAGCACATTTCTAAACTTGTGGCTTAAGGCATTGTCTACTTGCTACGATATTCTGTCAGAGGCATTATTTAAAAATAATCGTTTGCATCCTAACTAATGTTGTACTTGTAGCATTTCGCATACAAACACATTTTTACCACCAGTGATTTTTCTGGTTTTGTTTGAATACTAGGGGAAGCTCTTGCACTAATACAATCTTTCACAACGGCAAAATGGCTTAAATTCTCGTATTGAACTTAATTTGTTTTAAGTGTCATTAGTAATATATATATATATATATATATATATATACACATATATATATATATATATATATATATTATATATATATATATATATAAATATATATTATATATATATATATATATATAAGAGAGAGAGCATGCGAAAAGGGAACGGCAATATAGGCCGACCGATTCTACGTGTGCCCTTTTGAAAAGTTGCAAGGATGCTGTTGATGGTGCGGGGATCAACCAGTGTGTTTCGCTGGGTGCGCTGTAGCGGCCGAGGAACTTCGGCGGAGCTGGCAAGAGGGTTACGTGCTGCGTCAATGTTCTGCCTTTTAGTAGTAAGCTCCATTCTATTCAGCGGATTTTTGTTGAACTTTTATAATCTATATATATATATCACCGAGCAAGATGGCTTAGTGGCAAAGCCTTTGCCTTGCATTCGGGAGGCCTGGGTTCGAGACTCTGACCGGCCACTCTTAAATTAACTTGCATGGTTTCCCATTTAGATATGGTAAATGCCGGGGAAAAAATAATATATATATATATATATATATATATATAGGCAGAACGTTCTGCCAGTTAGTGGAGTCTACTCCACTCAGCGTATTCTGATAGAAGCCATGCTGTCTGCAAGGGCCATCTGCGATTGTTGTAGTCTGTTGTTCGGCCAAGTAATTAGTGGACGTACCTCGAGTGGACAGTGCTGTACTCTATTCTGACTCAAACTGGGTACAATCGTACCGCCCTGATTTGATTGTTTCCCTGTGATAGCGGAGATCTTGGATTGACCGAGCGGCCACGGGCCTTCTATGGTGAATACAAATGAAGTAATTCGCCTCGTAGATTGTAGCACAATTGATAGTCGACGGGATAGCACAAAGGGTAGTGCAACAAAATAACATTTGAATTTCAATTCACGCGGCTCCGTGAAATGTACCAATATACACGACATGATAAATGGCCTGAATACATGTGCTATTATTATTATTATTATTATTATTATTACAATGTTAAAATTGTGAGGTCTGAACGAGTTGCTGCAAATTCTTTAATTACTTCACTCCATGGCGTCCAAAATAGATGCCGCGTTCCCTCTGCAAACGGCCAAAGACAACGCTTGCCTCAGGAATTAACCCTCTCTTCGGTCGGTCGTGACCTCCTGAATTCGCTTACTTATATCTTTGAGAAATGCTTCGGTTTCCTTGCTGATGGGTTCTAGTGTCTCCATAACAATAGGCACAAAAATGTCTTGTTTCCAGTCCAGCGTATTTAACCCGTTTTCTGGCGTCCGCGTGCTTTGCTACCACCCCGGCTCAACTGAGCTCTGATGTAAATAGGAAGCCGCGGATGTGGACGAAACCATTGCATCCCAAGCTGGGAGCTTCCTATGTGACCATAATGCAATGGTCACCTCATCAGGTGTTTCTTTGCCAGCGGACACTAAACCTCTCGGTTCAAGTGTAGATGGTATACCAACTTTTCTAAGAGACCTTATAATCACACTGTTTAGTTTAGCATGTCTGGACGATCTACCGGCGCTCTTCGGGCAACTCAGTGGGTGTAGGCCATTGGAATCTACGATCTCTCTACACAGTTTGCACTGAAACGGCTCGCAGACGGGAGCGCCGATTCTAAGTGCTGACATTATGCGGAACAAGTTGGAATCCAGCATGGTGCCGAGCTGAGACGAGGGTAAGGCTTTATCAAACCCCCACTGAAGTTATCTTGTGCCGCTAAGTATACGGCGCGGTCTCTCCGGGAAACAAGCCCCTCAAAGGTCTCTCTGCTCTTTTTTTGCATTTTGAGCTCGTCTAAGTTATGTTGGCTAGGATAGTCTTCTAAAGGGCCCGGGTCCAGCATGTTTCTAATAGTGTTCCGTGCTTTACTGGTTTCATGTTTTATTTGTGGTCGAACTGCCGCCTCCACTAACGAGGCTGCTACAGGACCAAATCGGACCAGTGAAGCAGCGTAGCAGACAGGAGCTAGGTCAATGGCACTTCTTATTCCCAGACCACCTTCACGTATCGGAAGACTTGCTCTCTGCCAGATGTTCTCTTCTAAATTGACGTTAAGGACTTCACTAAGTATGTCTCTGCTGACGTCATCATACGCGGTTACTTCTTCAGGGCACACCAAGGCAGAACATGCACGCAGCGTGTAATTAAATCTAGAAGACCCCAGGCTATATCTTCAAATGCACAGCGCAGCCTAAGGATGCAAGTGTGTCAGTAATCTCACATTTTGAAGTGTTCAGTGTCAGTCCCCCGTCTTCTTCAAACTGCAGCACTCTTCTTAAATCTGTTGCGATGATACTCGGCAGGGCCGGCAAGCGTGGCGTCATCTAGATACCACACGTTGAAAAGGCTTTGTAGTTGCGATACTAGATCTAATATAGTCACCATGCTGAATGCCTGCTTCCGAACGCAATGTTGAAGCTGTGCCCCTGTGTGTGTTAAGAGTGAAGAATCTCTGTAACTTTGCCAGACCATAGGCAAAAGCCCCGGACTTTTCTTTATCACTGCATCTAGTATCCTGTCCCTTCTTAACGTATTAAATGCATTGCAGAAATCAAGTTTAACCAGAACCCTTATTTGGTCCTCAGTCTTCAAGAGGGCGCGTGTAGCATGTACTAGTGCTTCTGCGCTGCCTTTAATAGCCACTCTAACCTGATGTGGCAGGATCGCTGTCAAAGTTGCCTTTTGATTTCTCGCCATTGCTATCTCTGCAGCAATCCTAAGCGAAGTCAATCCACAAGCTATGGGCCTTATAGAGTTGTCTTTTTTTCTTAGGAGCTGTAAGATTTACACCATAAAATACTGGTACACAAAACTTTGGTAAAGTGCCGTCTAACACTCTGCCTAGAAATATGCTCAGATCATTTAGCAGGCATTCTGACGAAGGAACAGTTTGATCCAACATATCACGCAGGTGTCGTAGACCCAGTCCATCCAGCCCGGCTCCGCTTACAACAGGGAATTATCGAATTGCCTCTAAGATCGTCGAATTGTCGACCTCTCGCAGTATCCAACTGTAGGTTGTTCGAAGGTTTCTAAGCGTTCCTGACAGACGGCCGGTGGTGGCGGGCGTTTGTTTCTTAATTGACGCTCTGTACGAGAGTTACGTGGTGCGAATGTGTCTGATGATAGCAGGGCTCTAGCGGCAGAGCGTAGATTGCCCTCGGCTAGTTTTCTTTCAGCCGTATCCACGCTCTGCCGGTCTTCAGCTGAGCCGTCTAATCTATTAATTGGGTTCTTTGTAACCGTGCACAGAAAACTTTTCAGAGTCATTTGTTTAACCACTAACCAATTATATTTGATTATCCTGTTTAGTGTGGCTTCACATTTTTTTTCTATGCGGTAAAGCCAGCATAAAAAAGCAGACATAATGCAAGTTAGAGTTGACATTTTTCAACGCTTTTGCGTAGGGTGTGGCACAGGCTTATCTCGCTCCCTGGGGTATGACCCTGGCAGTTTTAGAATCTCGACGTGTCTGCGCTAATCTTTGGGACAGTATCTCTAAGTTGGCTAATGACTATTTACTAGGAGAAGTACAAAGGGGAAAATGCGTATTGGGTTATGTGCGCCCGCAGGACCTGTGAGGTTCTTAAGCACGACCGCAGTATGTGCAGATATAAGGGGTCTGGGATCGTGGGGAATCCGTCTATAGTCTGCATCTGTTATGGCTACGTCGAGATGGAATGGTTGTAAAGTCATTTGTGTATAGTTTTTTGTCGATACTCGTGTTTTCCGTATAAACAAAAGACACTTTGGAGGCATTTAAGACGGCTATTATGAAGGCCTTTCCGGCCCCCGGATCAAGAAAAAATACTCAGGATTAACGTCTTGGTTCTCATCTAGTCATTTCGACAGCAGAGATTTAAAGACCTTCCATATCTGGAGAATTCCGTTCACGATATTCAAAGATCCTTTAAATGCTCTTTTGAGACTTCGGCTGCAGTTCTTTCGGTCGCTTACTCGATGTTTAATTCTTTTGGGCGAACCTTTTTTTGAATCTTGATTCGGGGAGATGACAAAGCACAGTCTCTCCATCTCTGTGCATTATTTGTCTAGGACCCAAAGTTAATGTGTATATATATATATATATATATATATATATATATATTATATATACCATATATATATATATATATATATATATATATATATATATATAATATATATATATATACTATATCTTTTATCTATATCTATATCTCTCTATATATACTCTATATCTATATATATATCTGTATATTATCTCTATCTATATATACTTCTTCTCTAATCTATCTCTATCTACTATATATATCACATCTATCTCTATTATATCTCCCTATATTATCTACGGGAGTAACTATGACTCTCTTACTGCCTGGTCTGCTGGTGCGCGACTTCCGCGCGCTGCGGGGACTTCACTGGCCCATATGTAAGGTTAGTCAGACGGTACAAACTCCCAATAGTAACAATTCAGTGTTTTAACAACTAACCGGGGGGCAAGGCATACGATACAGATTGGTTGGCAACAAATTTATATTGTCATCCTGTCGTGGCCCATTCGAGGGCTGTTAAGGCTATTGCCAATACGGGGGGACCGTTCTGCACGAGGACCCCCGGGCTGGACGATTAATGCCCCGGGTGACACCCGGTGGTACCGTCCGGGACGCCTGCTGCCTTGCCTTAATAGGCAAAACGAGTGAGAAGTGGCCACATGAAAGCAGACCACCGGTCGAGAGGACCCTCTGGCCCCGAATTTTTTTATTTGCGGGGAACCCCTGCGCTGGAGTGGGTCTAACTCCCCTTCGGGGGGGGGGTGCAATATTCTGGTGTGTAACGCGGAATCGCGAGGTGAACGCGTCTAGTCGGTACGGTGGAGTAGTGTGGTACGCCCATTCCGAACCTCGATAGGGGGGAGGGTGGGGGAGCTGCTGGCCTGTCTATTCGGGCTGGCGGGCACTCCCGTCAAAGGCTCGCGCGTATTAAATCGTGGGCGGCGGGAGTGTAAGTATTTCTCTCTTTTAGTATATATATATAGAGAGGAATCCGTGTGATATGTTGTAAAGAGGATATGCACAAACTCACGATTTGTGATTTGTTTAAACGGAAGCCTTTCTAACTAGATCGTCGGGTCAAACATGATAATTCGTTCAGGCATGTCGTAAAAGTAAGTCACGTGGAGGGCAATTAAACATCGTGATCGTGGTGTTCGTCTTTCCGCTGTCCAGCTGGGCATCTTGGCTTTGATATTTATAGAAGCCACAGCGCAACGGCAGCCATAGCATCAGCCTTTCTAGTTGTTCTCGCTAAGCCAATCGCGATCGTTACAAACGACAAAATGAAATTCTTCACTGCACTCGCTATGCTTGTAGCCGTCATCTGCCTGAACAACCATAACCCAGAGGTTCTTGCCTCGCTGCGTCGGCACACACAAGAGTAGATCAGCGGAGCATCACGGCATCATCCATCGCCATGGGTAGCGAACGACGAGAGTCTGAGTCAGTCAGGCTCTTGAGGATCCGGAGCCCCAGCCACCGATAACCTCTCGCACGAAAAAGACGTCAATAAAAATCTAATCAAAATCTGAAATGTTTAGTCATTTGCAAAGTTGTCCACTGAATAGTCTAGCTGCATAGTTCGAATCAGAGCAATAGATCCTTCTCGCTAAGACAATATATATATATATATATATATATACATACATAGGACGTGCAGGCGGAAATACCACCGCTGTAAACGTGATGTTCTATTTTATAAAACCAAAAAACTAAATTTACTAAATTAGAAGGGATCTTTCTTACGTTCTGGAAGTAGGCTGGCCTGGCCATTGGGCTATCGCCCTGTATGTTTTCTGGACACTACGGCCTTTATGCAGCTAGCACCCCAGAGGACCAAAGCCCTATACGTCATTCATCGGCCACCCAGTTATTCTAAAAAGAATGGCAAAGTACCTGGGCGTCATAATTGACGCCGGGCTTACTCTGGAATGCAAGAAGGAGACTATTCGCCTTAGTTGGCTCCGATTCAGGTAGAGTTGACCCTAATGTTAACTTGCAGTAGAAATTTATTTACGCTGCCTAGCGAGCGATGGCCATCAGGGTGACTCGCCGTGCCCCAACCACTTCGTCAGAAGCGCTCTTGGTCCTAGCGCAGACCTCCTGTGCACTTTGCGACTCAGGTGACGTACACGTCACTGCCCGGCATCCCAGCGTTGCTGCGCCTATGAACGTTTTGTAAAAAAAATCTGCGCTTTTGAGTTTATTTGAACAACAAATTTAAGGTTATCTATCCCCTTTATAGCGGGTGCAGCCCCCGTATTATCTTCTATGGGCCGTCCTCCAGCTCTTTGAGGTAAGCCCCCTAGGAGGAAACACCCCTCGGGCGCAGACCGATATATATATATATATATATATATATATTTATGTTTTTTCGCCGTTTGATGCGGTGGAGTACGGTCGTGTTTCGTGTTGGCTCCCGTAAAATCGGTTACTACGAGAGGCTTGACTGTGATTTTTGTAGTGATAATTGTATCATTCAGAGTTTGTTTAGTGAGTGTTCGAACGGTGCATCGCATACGCCCGGAGGTACTCTGGTTACTTCTCAGAGAGATCCGATCCGTTCCGGGCTCTCTGACAACTGTGTTCGATTTTGACAACTGTGTTCGATTTGCCAACGTCACCGCTAGCTGTAAGCTTGTGCCTAACTTGCGGCCGGCGATCGATACGGCTTAGAAGCAGAGCAGCCTGTGCAGTCGTCGTAGCCTAGTGATAGCGTCATCGACTGCCAGTTGTTGGGCCCCGATTCAACTCCCGGGAGTGGCAAATATTTTTTTGTGTTTTTTTTTTGGCGTTTGGTTGTTACGAGACATTTGGACATCTAGGAAAGATCTAGGAAGATGCCGGCCGAGTCCAGTGGCAATAAGCCGCCTAGTAGTTTGGATATTTCCAAACTCAGGAGCGCAATAGTCAAAGATACACCAGTCGCCGTAGAAGCTGATGTCTCGAAGCCGGCTGAGAAGAGGGCCTGCAGCGCATCGCCTGGTGCATCACAAGTTGAACCAACTACAGGTGCCAGAACTTCGGAAATCCTAGACGGAGCTATAAAACCAGGGTGTAAGCGAAGGAAGGGTTCCTCAGTTGAGTGCAATGAACATGACGAATCATTTACGCTGGTGGTGTCCAAGCGTGAGCAGACGGTTAAATCTCGTGAGCAACGTCAGTTGGACAAGCTGCGAACGAAGACGTCTAGCGGTCAATTCAACGCCTTTAAAGTCGTCATACGCAGAAAGACCACTGAAGATCCAGCTTCTAACGAGTTTGCTGATGGCACATTGCTTCAGTTATGTAAGGCTATTCATTCTAATTGCCCTGACTGCAAGATATCAAGCAGTAAGGCCGCTATTTCTGTATAGGTCAACACAGAGGACGCGGCTATAAAACTGACGCAGCTTTCTGCAATAGGATCGATACCCGTCACGGTAACCTGTCCAGCTCTAACGTCATTCAAGGCGAGAATTTAAGGCGTCGATGTTGCGTTCACAGACGACGAGATATGCCAAGAACTAACAAATTATGGTGTGGTGCACGTTCGACGTTTATTCCGGACAGGTCACACTGGCAAGACCCCACTTACCAAGGTGATCTTGACCTTTGACCGTCAACCGCCGGTGTCTGTCTTCCTGGGATACAAAACCCACTCCGTCGTTCTTGAGCCCGATCAACCGAAATTAGGCTACAATTGCCAACGAGTGGGACATCTAGCGGACAGGCGCACCTATCGCAAGGCCTGCAAAAAATGCGGAGGTGGAGATCACCTCGCTTCAACTTGCACGAAACAGTCGAGGTGTGTTAACTGTAGTGGCCCCCACGTGGCCGGATCGCCTTCCTGTCCACGTGTGGCCTACCTCCGCGAGCGGAACCGGATCATCATGGAGGCGAGAGTTCTACAACAAGTTAAGGCATCGCATCCGTCTGCATCGATCACCGAGGGACCTGATGCCACAGCTGCTGTCGTGGAAGACGTGCAACCCGGTGGTTCCGGCAAAGATAAGGCTTCGTACGCTGCTGTCCTTAGGGGCATTTCTACCACACTGGAAAGCTCCTCACCGCAGCTGCTTCTCCCCAATCCGCGACCGCTACCGAGACCCAAACGGAAGCGAACCAACACATACAGAAGTCGTCAAGCTCGGCCGCGGTATACCGCTAAACGCAGCACGAAGAGACACACCCGTAATAAGACGTCTCGCAGAGATGTCGGGGGCGCCTTAACAGACGTCGCTCGGATGTTAGAGGGTGTCAGCCCTGATCTGGCATCAACTTTGAGAACAATCGCGGAAGCTCTAAAACCTGTATTGGCTCTCCTTCCAATCGCAGAGAAGCTTAAAGCCTTTAAATCATAATGCCAGATAATTATAACCCAAGCGGAACTGAGGCCGCACAAACATCTCCATTCTTGGATACCTCCAACAGGGCTACATGCCTGGTTTGCAAAGGTGTCTTCACGAAAAGGGGTCTTGCCAGACACATATCAGCCAGGCATGCTGACGCCGCCAACAGGCCGTTCACAGCCCATCGGGCCTCGACGGAAGAAATTGATATAGACACTCTACTCGTCGACATTCAGGCAAACATGCGACAAGCCAAACTGCTACGCATTTTACCAAAATCTGTTAGGCCTACTGTTGCAGAGGAACTTACTAACGTCTTCTCAAACGTCGCCAAGGACAACGACTTCTCCGCCTGGTACTCTTTGTTCTCCTTTGCTCCGGTCGTGCTGCGACTTCCTCGAGCGGAAAAGGACGCCCGGTCCCTGTCTGTCGTGATTAGGAAGAACTTACGCGAATTTTCAGCGGGAAAAAGGCTTAGGGACCTGACGCACGAGGGTTCGGGATCGAAGGCTTACCTCGACGATAACCTCTGCAGACGGGTGAGAGTCAAGCTGTCGGAAGGCGATATCTCAGGTGCAGCTAGATTGGTGAGCTCCGAGGATATTCTAGCGCCAGTGAACGAAAATACGGAAGCACTCCGCTCCAAACACCCACAGGCTCCTCGGGATCTAACCATGCCCACACCCCCGGCGGTTACACTGCCATCTTCAACCTCGCGCGACGAGATACTGAATGCCATGAAGACCTTCAGTCGGAGTTCAGCTGCCGGCCTGGATTTTATGGGATCCCGTCTACCTCAGGACCTACTGTCTGGTGCACTGGGCAGCACGGCTGAGCGATTAGCTGACGCCATTGCCAAAGGAGTTGATGTGCTCAGATGGGGCTCGCCCCCTTCCTGTTTTATACCACTTATCTTCGGAGCACGGATGTTTGCACTAAAGAAAAAGGATGAATCATTACGCCCTATCGCCTGTTCCTCGGTCGTTCGCCGATTGGCAGCCAAAATCAGCTGTCAAGATAATAAGGATGCTGTTTTAGCAGCTCTTGGCGATCACCAGCTAGGATTCGCTACCCCTGGCGGTACAGAGGTAGCAGTACACTGTGCCCGTACATTTCTGCAATCGCGCAAAGTGCCGACGGTGATGGTCAAACTGGATTTCCGAAACGCTTTTAATAGCGTTCGACGAGACCATCTACTCCAATCCGTCAAGTCGTGGGTTCCCCCTCTGTTTCACCAGACGAATCTGGCTTACGCTCAGTCATCACATCTGGTCATGCCCCATAATCTGGTCATGCCCCCCCCCACGATGCTATCGCAAGCAGGTCTTCAGCAGGGCGATCCCCTAGGTCCTCCACTATTCTGTCTGTGTATCAAGGATATGGTGGATACACTGCGATCTCCTCTTAATGCCTGGTACTTGGATGACGGCGTTCTAGGCGGAGACCTCCCGACAGTACTAGACGATATTCGAAAAGTCATTGACTTTGGTGTGATTAGTGGCCTGAATCTGAACCCGGGCAAATGTGAAGTCTATGTTACGAATCATAACGGAATTAAACCATTATATTTAACGGACCCCTTTAGCCTACTCCCTGGATGCCGCGTTGTTGACAAGGCTGATCTGGAGCTGTTAGGTGTGCCCTTGCTGCCGGATGGGGTACCAAAAGCACTAGCTGCCCGGAAAGACAAACTGAACTTCGCCACAGGCAGGCTATCCCAATTGGGGGCCCACTGCGGTCTGTTTCTTCTTAGATCTTGCTTTTCAGCCACGAAGTTAACACACCTAGTTAGAGGTTGCAATTTATCCTCGTCGCCTAAACTTTTACAGCCTTTTAATGATCTTAGCTTAGACATTTTAGAGGAGATACTAAATTTTCAGCTTACCGCTGTGGCAAGGGATCAGGTAATGCTTCCGATCTCTCTAGGCGGCTTAGGTATGCCGGACGCGGTTATGATGGCTGGACCCGCGATCGTGTCATCATTGACTCAGGCTTCGGAGAGGGTTAGGGCTTTATTGGATAAGGATGGATGGGAAGCTTATAACGCTGAGCTACAAAAGCTGACCGACAGATTGTTGTCTTAGTTTGACTCCCCTCCCGATGAAAGAACTAAACAGAGCAGTTGGACAGACCCTCTGCAAGAAAAGCGATTAACAAGCCTGATCAATAGAGCCCCCACCGTGGCTGACAAAGCCAGGCTTCGAGCCGTTAGTAGTCAAGGGGCTGGAGCCTGGTTACATGCCCTACCCTGTCCACGAATAGGGACGCTTTTGGATGATGAGATGACGCGCATCAGCACAGGATTGCGTCTTGGTGTCGACCTAGTTGTCCCTCACCGATGTCGTTGTGGCTATCTTGTAGACGCTTTGGCGCATGGCTCATGGCTTATCATGCGCCTTAAGTGCAGGTCGAAGAGCACGCCACTCGGCATTAAATGACACTTTCAGTCGAGCACTAAGATCTGCTGGCTTTCCGTGCATACTAGAACCTCCGGGTCTGTCCAGAGATGACGGAAAAAGACCTGACGGTCTTACTCTAACCCCCTTTGAGCGTGGTCGCATGCTTGTTTGGGACGCAACTGTAACCGACTCATTAGCCCCTTCGATGGTCGGTGCAGGTGCGGACCAGGCAGGTCATGCGTCTAGGTTAGCAGAGGCTAACAAATGTAGAAAATACTCAGGCGTTAAATATCCGCACCAATTTTGTCCGTTGGCCTTTGAAACAATGGGAGGAACAGGCCCGCTTACATTGAAGTTGATTCAGCGCGTGGGTAGAAGCCTTAACCTCTCCACGGGGGACTCAAGAGCATCGGAATTTTTGCGTTAGAGACTGTCGCTTGACATCCAACGAGGAAACGCAGCATCTGTTCGGGGCACATTGTTGAACTGGGCTAATCCCGGGTTAGATAACCCGTAACCACATGTTAACGCGGAGACAATTGTTCACTCCAAAGTGCTAACATAAAAAGTCGTTTAATGTGAAAGAATAAATTAAGTTATGTGCTGTCTTTATGTACATATATATATATATATATATATATATAAATTTATGTATATAAATATGTATATATATATATATATATATCAGCGTAGACAAGGCTGTGTGGTATACTGTGAAAAGGATGTCTAACACACACTACAACATTTACACGGCGAAAATAAGTATTGTACAGTTGTTGTAGCGTGATCGTGAGGCAAATATAATAATTCGTGCTGTTTGAGCAGGCTAGTCGTAAAAGTAATCCACGTGGAAGGCAGTTGAGCATCGTGATTGTGGTGCTCGTCTGTCCACTGTCCAGTTCTACATCTTTGGTATATATGTATAATAGCCGCAACGCAATGATGGCCACAGCATTGATAGCTTCCTGATTAACCTCGTCAGGCCAATCGCGACCGTTACAAACGACAAAATGAAATTCTTCACAGCACTCGCCATGCTTAAAGCCGTCATCTGCCTGTACAACAATGACCCAGAGTTACTTGCCCAACTGCGTAGGCACACACTGTAGGCTTCTCGAACCATAACAACAGGGAATGGTCGAATTGCCTCTAAAATCGCCGAATTTTCGACGCTCTTGTAGTATCCAACTGTAGGTTGTTCGAAGGTTTTTAAGCGCTCCTGACAGGCGGCCGGTGGTGGCGGGTGTTTGTTTCTTAATTCATGCTCTGTGCGAGAGTTACGTGGAATGAATTTGTCTGATTATAGCAGGGCTCTAGCGGCAGAGCGTACATCGCGGCCCTCGGCTAGTTTCCTTTCAGCCATAGACACGCTCTGCCGGTCTCCAGCTGAGCCGTCTAGTCTATTAATTAGTGCTTTTGAAACGGTCTGCAGGAGACCTTCTAGAGTCTTTGGTTCGAGCATTGACACATTGTCTTTGATTGTTCTGGTTAGTGTGGCTTCATGTTTTTTTTTCTATGCAGTAAGGGCAGCATCAAAGATGGAGCAGACATTAGGCTATTCCAGCTTCCAGGATCTAGCTTTGAGTTGAAATTATTCAACGCCTTTGCGAAAGCTGCGGCACAGGCTTCTCTCGCTCCCCAAGGTGTGACCCTGGCGCTAAAGTTTGGGCTAGTGTCTCTGGGTTGGCTGATGAGGAATCGATAGGAGAAGTATGAAGGGGAGAAGGCGTCTTGAGTGAGTCAGTCGGTTCTGGTTGAAAGGGTCTTACAAATTGATTGCGTAGGGATGCAGGGGGTGTAGACCCGTTATGTGAGCCCGCACTTATTATTATTATTATTATTACAACATGTATACATGTCAAGCAAATAATAAGTCCATCCATAGGCTTCTGCAGAATTAAAATGCAATACGAAGATTGTTTGAAGCAAGGCGTCGTCTGAAATGGTCCTAAACCATATTGCTGCAGATAGTTCACTTTAGAATTATTTCAGAGAAAACACTAATTACCAGCTATGTTATGTTTTATTTTTCATAATAATTGCATATACTTATGACGCTGGTAGCCACAAATGCACCTTGAGCTGGTGAATTCGCGTGCACCTCGCGACCAGAGAAGCCCCACCGTTGCACATTTGTATTTATTGGGTGTGAAGGGTTTCCGGGGTTACAAAACAATGCAGAAGCAGCATGTTGGTTGAGGGTCAGCCCAAAAAGCTATATATATATATAGCTTTTTTGGGCTGATATATGCATATATAAATTGATAATGCAGTCTTATAGTCCTGATATTACATCCTATAGATTCAAGCTGACAGGGGTAAAGAAATACAGCATACAAGTACATGTATATTACAATACACATTTTTTACTATGTGACCACGCCTCAGATTGGAAAACGTCCAATCTGAAGCGTGATCAGATGGTGCTTGATGGTGACGTTCTAAGTCTAACATTCAGAAAAACATAGGTATATTCTCTCGACAGCTCGCAAAGACACGTTAACTTCATTATTGATGGGGCGTTCAGTATGCTGGAGACCACTGAACTTTCGTGATCTGTAAGTGGGGTTCTTACGCAAAGAGTGCCGTCAATGAATTGGCTTACTTGCTTGCGCGCATGCTACCACGTGACAACTCCGAAGATAGTCCAATGAACTAAGACAAAATTCAACTTTCCGTGTGGGCTGTAAGTTGTAATCGTGCGTTAGCCATGGTTGTCATCGTTACCGGGGTGTTGCCGGTTTGATCCCTGTGATTGATCGAATTTGCTTTGAGCGATGCTCATTGGGAATAGATTCCAAACACACAGGGGGCTAAAATAGCCTCAAATTACAAACAAACATTAAAAATGCCTCCATTTGTTTAACTTCTAGTACACCACCAACCAAAACCGCTCGTACGCCGTCATGGTCAAGTCAATTACGTGTCTCTACCTGAATGCTCGCTTGTTCGCCAAGCCTAGAAGCAACGATATTCAAACTTTTCAAAACTCAAAACAATTAATTCGACTTGTACATGCGTGCATTGCAGAGACGCCGTCCTCGTAACGGAAATGTTATTGTCCACCAAATGTCATATACGATTGTAATATCGTTGACGTTGTACGTGATACTCCTTATCCTGCTATTACATTAGGTAACAGTAACCTTCGAAATATCGACCGGTCGTTTTTTGTTGGCATTCTTGCATTCTGATTAGATTGAAGCTATTTTTGTAAATGCTTGCATTACAAACGAACTCCACCAGCACGTAGACAAGGTAACGCGAAAACCAAATTGGTAGGTAGTTGGCAATAGTAAAACGATTGTTAAGGATACTCCTTAACTGATATAAGTACGAGCAATGCTGCAATTTTTACTAATGTGAGTAATAAAAATCGCTCTATCAATTAAATCCGTGTTTCTATTTAATGATATCCATATTGGGCAAGTTCGTAGAGTAGCACCAATACATCTTATTCAACTACTAACGCTGTTGTTGGCTGTGACTGGTAACTAGCTTGCTTCGAAGCTTGACCGCTGGGCAGTTTGCTGCGTGGTACATAACACAGTGGCGCCGGTATCTCTTACACCCACAATCATTGTGGGGTTCATAAAACCCATCCGTTAGGCTCAATACATGACAGTAGTTATGAGCCGCGAACGCCCTTGTCGTTAAGTGTCTTGATTTTTCGCTTCCGAAAGCCGCCAGGAGCCCCCTGTCGTGGCCCCGGCTGCGTGTATCCCGCGTCAACCCCTTCCAAATGTTCTTTCTATGTCTGAGTATTCTTTGTAAAAGCCCTCATTGCTACTAGATCTCTCTCTCTCTCTCAACAAGGGCCCGCCTTCTAACGATTCTCTCCCAGAACGAGTTCAATAATGAAAAACTTTCTTCATGTAGAAGAACCTAGCCTTGGATACTAATCTAAAATCCAAGTTTCTTCCATATAGTGCCTACCCCGTGGGTTGCAGTCGGTGCGATCTTGGAATTAAAGCTTGCTGCCGCTCTCCGTGGCAAGGATATTTGTGAGTTATTGATCGTTGCGGCAGTTGCCGTGACCTTTCTAGCTCTATCTCTCCCTCTCTCTTATATGGCTTCGTAAACTATTAGACGCCTCAATTAATTGCGCACACAGTCAAGAAATGAAATTGAAAACTTTCCCATTTCGTCATATCGTAACGTGGTTGGTTTTAGTGATTCGCGCAATATGGACTCTACAATTCAACGTGATAACGTCTTTTGTGGAGAGGCGATTATATCGTTCTGAATAAACAGCCACGTGAGTCTGCATTACATTTAAGTGACCTTTGCTTGCGTTTGATGTAAATAAAACTATCTGAACAATGAAAACAAAATTAAACTATCCCCTATCCATTCGACATATAGTTTCGGCAGCGCAACAACAAAACCCCTTCTAGATTACGACTACAGGTATAAAGGACTGACACCAAACGTTCTTTCAACTACGCGGTTAAGTCGGATGAGTCGGTTTATGCAGAGTTGTGCTGTATTTAGGGCAGAACCACTACAGGCCGAAGGCTAAAGCTTGAGAGCGGAGATGCTAGAAAGTGCGTAGTACGCAAAGTACTGGCTCCCCACAGGTTCAGCTCATCTTGGCAGGGTAATGTTCTGAGTAGTAACTGCATTTTCTCTAGGCCAAAGAATGGCCAAATTACATGGACGGCCTGTATACGGCCTATTTGGGAGAATGAAAAAGGCCTCCTTTACATGTCCACGGCGTCAGCGACACTTTAGCGCGTGGCGTTCAGCGTGTCGGTATGCGAACGAAGCAACGGACGGCAGACGCGTCCGACACGACCTTGAACACTGAGGTAAGATTAAAAGGTCAAAGTCTTCGTGCGTCTGAGAAGAAGATGATGTGTTAGGCAGGTTAGGCGATGAAAATATTGAATCATTTACAATACATTTGCACACTCGGCAGTGCTCGCCTTTATACATATATATATATATATATATATATATATATATATATATATATATATATGGGGCAGTTGACGTCTGCTCACCGTTCGGTTGGCACACGGTGTAAGCAGGCTCCGTGCGGTTTTGGTGTTTTTTTACCGTTCTTGGCCTGTCTGAGCCTCTACTTTGGAGTGGTGTAACTCTCAAACTTCTGTGCCCCCGATGTGTGTGACCTGTGATATTTCGTTTCGATCGTTTGTGCCATTTTGGAGTTGGTGTAACTCTGGACTGGCTATATTGTTGGACTTAACTGTATTGACACGCGTTACCGAATTGGTGCTGTTGGGTCCTGCTTGTTTGAGCGTGACTCTTATTCGTGCGACAGCTGTGTAAAACTGCGCCTTGCCAGCGTCGGTTGTAACGTGCGGTGGTAGCTTGGCTACGTGCCCCAAAGAGGGCGAATTGTGAATGCACGTAGCATTTGTCGTGCGTCGCCACGTCGGTTTGTGGTGTGGCTAAGGCATGGTGATCAACAAAACTTTAATGGAGCAAAAGAAAAAAGCAGCCCTCTCCACTAGGCTGAAGGCCGCTGCAAACCAACGGGTGAAGAGTAGTAATCCAATCAGATAATTCATCGAATGTGTGGAATCTGGTTGTCAATAAACACGCAGCTAAGCGTATAGACAAGGTACGAGGCCAAATTCAGGCTATACGGGAGGGCGTAATCAAGCGTTTTAAGGGACTTTTTCGAGTCGTGATTGCACGCCGGTCGGAGAGCTTGGTAAACGGGGAGTCGACTACTTCGGAAGTACCTTTTACGGAGAAACTATTGCCCCTCAGTAGCGAATTGGCCAGGTTATTTCCCTCAGCCAAACCTGAATCCAAGGCTGGTTTTATCAACTTGTGGTTTAATACTGCGGATGAAGCAAAGGAGGCAGTAAATATTGACTCAGTCTTGGGCATTCGAGTTATGGCCAAGTGTCACGATTTGGCCAGCTACTTGGCAATTAATGCAAAATTAATGGTGTCGATCGCGGATTTGGTGACGAGGACATTCTGGAAGCTCTTCAAGGCGCTGGCGTTGTCTCAGCCGAAAGGGAGATGATCAAGCGTAAAACTGGTGATGTACTTTTTAGCATTCCCACGGACAGAGTGCTTCTTCAGTTTAATAAATTACCACCAGCTACCCCACTATCTTGCTACTGCTGTCTGAGGTTTGGGCATATGGTGGCAAACTGTCGGAATGAACCTGCCTGTCGGCACTGTGGGCAGAAAGGGCATCTTGCCGTTAACTGTAAAAATGAAGCCAAGTGCGTTCATTGTAAAGGACCGCACTCGTCCCTCTCAACGGCGTGTCCAGTGCGTGCCTGCGAGATCGAGAAACGCAAAATGTTGATGGAATCTTGATTAGTACATCAAGTGGCTGTGGAATCTCCAACGGCCGTCTCCGTCAAGGTGGTCGAATCGGTGCCACTGGAGGCAACGGGTCCTGTTACAGAAAGTTCGCAAGATGACTGCAACTTGGCTCAAACTTCTCGCCGATCATATGCGGCCGTGGTGAGATCAGTAGTGGTCGACTCGGCTTCGGGATCCGAGGTACGGGTGAACTTACCCGGTGCTACAACTATTCCGAAGAACACTGCCAAACCGGTTCCCAAGCCTGAAGCTACAGATCGTTCGCGCTCGGCGAAGAAACCCATGAAGTCTCTTATAAAGAAAGCTGTCGGCAGCGATAAATTCTTGACAATGGTGATTGCGCCTCTCAAAGATGTCATAAAGGTGTTTAGTCCAAGAGCTGCGCAATGCCTTCAAGAGCTCGTAGATCTCTTAACACATGAGGACATGGGTCTGGTTTTGATGTCGTTGCCATAAGTGAAACTTGGCTAAAAGACTCGGACTGTGCTACTCACGGAATTAGTGGCTATAACTTCATCACTGCCTGCAGAAATGATCGTCCTGGAGGGGGAGTCGGAATTTTTGTAAAAAACATTTCTGCAATACTTTCCTTTCGATCCCTTTGTAGTCCCGACGGTCATGTCCAAGCGGTTCGTACCCATGTAAAAAACGATTGAGGGTTTGAGGGGTTTATACTAGCTTTTTACTCATGTCGTGTTATTCACAGTGACGTGCTGCTGGATACCCTTGAAACTTTATTGCCGCGAAGTAGCAACTTGCCTTGCATGCTAATAGGGGACTCGAATATCAATATTTTAGCTAACCCTCCTCCTATTAAATATCTATATTTTTTTTATGGCGAGGGGGTTTGTTCACACAATAGATAGGGTAACCCGTCCCAGCTCAGCAACCTGTATAGATCATATCGCTATAGCTAATTGCTCTGTTTTTAGTTCTATCGAGGCAGCTGTATTAGAAACCCCATTATTTTCAGATTACTATCCGATCATTATCTCTGTCAACGACGGTCAACCCGTTTCGGTTGTACCTGGAAGGGACATACCCATTTTGCATAGGCGGCATGATCAGAGCAGTATTGATGTATTTCTTGACTTGGTACGGCGGGCCTCCTGGATCAACGTCTATTAAACCTTAGATGTAGATGCAGCTTTCGAAGCATTTCGGGCTACCGTGAGCAAGATTTATGACCAAGCAATTCCAAAGATTAGTCTGGACAGTCCTGGTTCTTCTCGAGACAGCCACACATTCTCTTTTTTCCCGGGGCTTTGTCGGTTGAGGCATACGGTGAACAAGCTTTATCGAAGGTATCGTAAGCACTTGACGCCTAAGACAAAAACAAAAGTACTCATGCGCTCGAAAGAGGTATTTACGCGCTCTTTGCCTAGCCAGAGAGGCTTTCTATAAAAATCGGTTTAATTACATTAAATCGGACTCGCGGCGTTTGTGAAAATATATTAACAACGCTTGCTGTAGAGAGCTTTCTAAGGCAGAGCTTCCATCAGTCTTAATTTCCAGCACGGGTCAGACGATAAGTGAACCAAGGTCGATCGCCGATGAACTTAACCTTCATTTTGCTACGGTTGGATATAAAACTATAAAGTTATTAAATCCGTGTACTGATGGGCGCCGCCTTGACGAACTTTGGCCAAAGGAGACCAAATAATTTTTGTTGCCTCGGGTACACCCTCTGATGTTGAGAGTGTGATAAGGAACTTGAATGCTAGCTGGGCTTGTGGAATCATAGGTGTTTCGGCTAAATTGTTAAAGTTAGCTTCCTCCGTTATTGCAGCTCCTCTGGCAAGAATAATTAACCTATCTTTTCAACACGGCTACTTCCCTAGATGTCTGCGATCTACCAACGTAATCCCATTACACAAGGGTAAAGGGGATAAGTGTCTTGCGTCCAGCTACCGTCCTATTTCAGTTGTTGACTATATATAAAAGATCTTTGAAATGTTAGTGTTAAAATAACGAGTTAGAGCCTAACTCGTTATTTAAAGGACATTAACTTCTTCTCATCAAACCAATTTGGCTTTCGTAAAAAGCGATCGACAGACTTAGCCCTAGCACATCTGTGGCAGCATGTGGTTGACTCGGTCGAAATGGATCAGCCTTGTTTGGGCGTGTTCCTGGACGTGGCGTCTGCCTTCAATTTCCTTGACCATGGATTGTTTACCCAGATATCTATATATGCACGGTCTCTACAGTTAGCTGGTTTAGATCCTATCTTAAGGATAGATCTCAATCTGTAAAGGTTGGGCCTGTTCAATCTATTTGGCAGCTTGTTGGCTTGGGTACTCCACAGGGCTCGGTATTTGGTACTTTTATGTTTCTTATATTACTGAACTTCATACTCTTGAAAATCAAACACGATAAGCTGGGAAAGGCGATAGCTTTTGCTGATGACACAACAATCTTGTTTCGGCTCGACCCGGGCAGCGTTTCTAGTTGTATTAGCGCTTCCCTTGAGTTAGTTGAAAAAGTTGTTAAAGTTTTCAATGAGTACGGATTGGTGGTAAATACGAGCAAAACCAATATCTTAGTATTTCGACTCGCTAGAAGGCTGCTTCAATTACCCGATAGTTTTCAACTGGGTACTAATACGGTACATCGCTCTCAGGCGGTGAGGTGCCTCGGTTTGGTATTGCATGAACATTTATCCTGGCATTCTCACATAGATCAATTGATACCAAAGTGTTATGCAGTTATTGCAACTTTGCGAAGATTAGGGCAGGTGGGGGTTCCCATTAAGGGACTTTTAACGGTCTACAAAGCCCTGTTTTTATCTATTTTATGTTATGGTGTTCTGTTGTAGGGTGGTGGGTACAGAAGCATTCTTCGAAGGGTCCAGGTGATTCAAAATGATGCACTTCGCGCCATCTTCTCCAGACGGCGCTACGAGTCAGTTAGTGATCTGTTCGCTGCTTATGACCTTTTACCAGTTTCAAAAATATATTTTTTAGAGTGGCCACGCTTGCTTACAAAACCTCTCGTGGTTTACTACCGCCGGATATAGTATTTTCCTTGGTACCTAGGCGGAGAAGGCAACTGCGTAGAGCGACAGTGTTTGTGATACCGCGGACCAAAAATAAACTTAGGTCTCATTCCCTATTGTGTCGGCTGCCGCATGTTTGGAGCGCTCTTCCAGGACGCATACGATCTCTCTCCTCTGTGAGTATATTTGTGCGGGAGTTGAAAAAGTATCTTGCTACCGGCTCTGGCATAACAGATCGGTGAGGGTATTAGCAGGCGTTATGAAGTGAAGAGCTGCGGAGATGGAAATTGATTCATGAGTTATGGGAACCACCATACAATTAGTCGGCAATACTGTTGTGACGAGCGTATTTCCTTGCTACAATGCTGAATCACACCGATGAACTGATCACCGGTTTACTGTGTACACCTGTATATATAACCATGTGACTGTATAAATTCACTCTATTATTATGAAATGTCATTTTTTTCTCAAAAACTTAAGCATTTGTAATGCAGTTTCGCAAATAAACCACGTTTTGAATCTGAATCTGAATATATATGTGCGGCCTTAATTCTGCTTGTAGTTTATATGTTACCGTGATGCCATAACACAGTAGCATGGACTCAGCAGCAGTAAATGACCTGTATTGAAATACATATTGAATTAGATACGTATATAATGTCGCTCCATTAATATCTGTAATAAAATCACTCCTTTATATATTATATATATATATATATATATATATATATATATATATATATATATATATATATATATATATATATATATTATATTATATTATATATATATAATTTTTTTTATTTAATGTTCTTTTCGTAGTAGTAACGTAGCTCCAAGTGCAGTAAATTGCGCGCGGACCTGAAATTGTGACAGACCATGACCTACCAACGCCAGCTCATGTAAAGCGGTCGCTACTGTCCATGCCTATGACTAGGTTATACGTTTCACCTATCATTAGTAACACTAGTATATAATGTGTCATGTAAATGTTGCTTTTGAAGGCTGCCTGCATTTGAGGAAAGCGTTCAACATGTTTTCAGGACATCATCTGAATTCGCAAGTATCACAATGCTCGATACCACGTTGCATTTTTGAGAAGGTTTTAGTTAACTGCTTAAATAAATTCTTAGTTTAAAACCGTTTACTTGACTCTGCCAAACACGGCTTCACCATTCATTGGTCTACATGTACACAGCTTTTGGAGATGACCCAGGACTGGGCCATGTTTATAAGTGCTCGAAGAACGTTTTACTGCGGTTATTTTGGCCAAAAGAGCGCATTCGACGGAGTGAATCACTCTCTTTAGCTCCACATCGGAAAATCTAGATATCCACATATGTGCGCTGCAACGGGTGAAGACATTTTTGAGTGACCGTCACTTTCATGTAAAGGTCCAGATTCATATTCAAAACGTGGTTTATTTGCGAAACTGCATTACAAATGCTCGAGAAAAAATGACATTTCATAAAATAGAGTGAGTTCACAGAGTCACATGGTTATATATACAGGTGTGTACACAGTAAACCGGTGATCAGTTCGTCGGTGTGATTCAGCATTGTAGCAAGGAAATACGCTCGTCACAACAATATTGCCGACTCTTTGTATGGTGGCTCCCATAACTCATGAATCAATTTCCATCTCCGCAGCTCTCCATTTCACAACGCCTGCTAATACCCTCACCGATCTGTTATACCAGAGCCGGTAGCAAGATACTTTTTCAATTCCCGCACAAATATACTCACAGAGGAGATAGATCGTATGCGTCCTGGTAAAGCGCTCCAAACATGCGGCAGCCGACACAATAGGGAATGAGACCTAAGTTTATTTTTGGTCCGCGGTATGACAAACACTGTCGCTCTACGCAGTTGCCTTCTCCGCCTAGGTACCAAGGGAAATACTGTATCAGGAAGTAGTAAAACACGAGAGGTTTTGTAAGCAAGCGAGGCCACTCTAAGAAAATATATTTTTGAGACTGGTAAAAGGTCATAAGCAGCGAACAGATCACTAACTGACTCGTAGCGCCGTCTGGAGAAGATGGCGCGAAGTGCATCATTTTGAATCACCTGGACCCTTCGAAGAATGCCTCTGTACCCACCACCCCACAACAGAACACCATAACATAAAATAGATAAAAACAGGGCCTTGTAGACTGTTAAAAGTCCCTCAATGGAAACCCCATCTGCCTTAATCTTTGCAAAGTTGCAATAACTGCATAACACTTTGGTATCAATTTATCTATGTGAGAATGCCAGGATAAGTGTTCATGCAATACCAAACCGAGACACCTCACCGCTTGAGAACAATTTACCGTATTAGTACCCAGTTGAAAACTATCGGGCAACTGAAGCAGCCTTCTAGGGGGTCGAAATACTAAGATATTTACTAATTTAATACTAAGATTGTCGTGTCATCAGCAAAAGCTATCGCCTTTCCCAGGTTATCGTGTTTGATTTTCAAGAGTATGAAGTTCAGTAATATAAGAAACATAAAGGGATGAAGTACCGAGCCCTGTGGAGTACCCAAGCCAACAAGCTGCCAAATAGATTGAGCAGGCCCAACCTTTACAGATTGAGATCTATCCTCAAGATAGGATCTAAACCAGCTAACTGTAGAGACCGTGAAGCCCAAGTGGGTCAACATCTGGGGTCAAGGCAATTGAAGGCAGACGCCACGTCCAGGAACACGCCCAAACAAGGCTGGTCCATTTCGACCGAGTCAAACACATGCTGCCACAGATGTGCTAGGGCTAAGTCTGTCGATCGGTTTTTACGAAAGCCAAATTGGTCTGATGAGAGGAAGTTATTGTCCTTTAAATAACGAGTTAGGCTCAGTAACACTAACTTTTCAAAGATCTTTGATATACAGTCAACAACTGAAATAGGACGGTAGCTGGACGCAATACACGTATCCCCTTTACCCTTGTATAATAGGATTACGTTGGTAGATCGCAGACATCTAGGTGATTCCACAAGCCCAGCTAGCATTCAAGTTCCTTATCACACTCTCAACATCAGAGGGTGTACCCGAGGCAACAAAAATGATTTGGTCTCCTTTGGCCAAAGTTTGTCAAGGCGGCGCCCATCAGTACACGGATTTAATAACTTATAGTTTTATATCCAACCGTAGCGAAATGTAGGTTTAGTTCGTCGGCGATCGATTTTGGTTCACTAATCGCCTGACCCGTGCTGGAAATTAAGACTGATGGAGGCTCTGGTTTAGAAAGCTTTCTACCGCAAACTTTGTTAATATATTTCCACAAACGCCGCAAGTCCGATTTAATGTTATTGAACCGATTTTTATAGAAAGCCTTTCTGGCTAGGCAAATAGCGTGTAAATACCTCTTTCGAGCGCATGAGTACGCTGTTTTTGTCTCAGGCGTCAAGTGCTTACGATACCTTTGATAAGGCTTGTTCACCGTGTACTTCAACCGACAAAGCCCCGGGGAAAAAGAGAATGTGTGGTTGTCTCGAGACCAGGACTGTCCAGACTATTCTTTGGAATTGCTTGGTCATAAATCTTGCTCACGGTAGCCCGAAACGCTTCGAAAGCTGAATCTACATCTAAGGTTTCATAGACGTTGATCCAGGAGGCCCGCCGTACCAAGTCAAGAAATACATCAATACTGCTCTGATCATGCCGCCTATGCAAAATGGGTATGTCCCTTCCAGGTACAGTCGAAACGGGTTGACCGTCGTTGACAGAGATAATGATTGGATAGTGATCTGAAAATAATGGGGTCTCTAATACAGCTGCCTCTATAGAACTAAAAACAGAGCAATTAGCTATAGCAATATGATCTATACAGGTTGCTGAGCTGGGACGGGTTACCCTATCTATTGTGTGAATCTAGGTTGGTGACAAACTTAGTCTTACCCTCCAAATGCGTGGTACTGAAACATGATGCACTTGATTTCGACTACAAAATTCACGATTGCAGTTTACCGACTCTCCCTTAAACACGGGACCTAGGCATATATATTACCATCTTAATTAACTGATCTTAATTTTACATCTTACCTAATATAAAAGATTACCTGATCTTAATTTTAGCCTGCACATGACTAAGGTTGTGAAGGCATCATTGCGCCTTACAAGTGCTATCTTCCGCAGTTTCATTTTAACGATGTATACATTCACCTTTATAAATACCTTGTTCTTTCTAAACGTACATATTCATCTCCTATTTGGGAGCCCCATCTGTCTGAATACATAACGCTTATAAAAGGCGTTTATAACACGTTCCTGAGACGCCTGCAAATCGGGTGCCGTCAAAGTAGTAACTGTTCATGACAGACAACATATCTGCACTACGTCAACTAAGAAAATGTGAATTGCTAGAACACTTTTTTGATGTACGCTCTGATAACCTAAAAAGTCAGGGATCAATCACTCCAAAAGCCGTGGCCAGCGGTGAGTTTATAAACGGATTGTTTGCTTGGCAGATGGCCAAATGGGCGCATGCAAATTCAAATAACTATCGCCTATTTGGCGATTCATTAAATTTTTCTTTCAGAAGTACGCACACTGGGAACAATACATATATGACTTGAATGATAATTGTACCACACACCCTTTACGTGATAATAAAAATTATTTTATGTTTTGTTTTGCTTAATTCTTGACCGCTGAAGCATTGAAGTCGACGCCTTCAATAGTTTTCCATATTATTTTTCTTTGCATGCGAGTATATTGTTACTACGAGTGCGTAAGAGTAGAGGTCAACAAAAGGTCAACTGGGCGGGGTGGGGTGAAGGGGGTCAATGTACGTCGGCCACATGGGAATGCTGACAGCGTTCTGCCGAACCGTCGAAGAAACCACGTTTTTTATTAGCGTCATCTATGTATACAGAGTCGTTACTGCGGGGTAGTGCATAATGTTTATGGCGCGCTATTAGATTTCCGGCTAATATAGGCTGCCATTGCAGATGTCGACTCTAGCTGTCTTCGACTTCGTTGTTGTCGCCACTAGCGTTGTTGCCGAATATAAATTCACTAGATAATAATAATAATAATAATAATAATAATAATAATAATAATAATAATAATAATAATAATAATAATAATAATAATAATAATAATAATAATAATAATAATAATAATCATGTATGGGATGTTACGGTTTCATGCACAGCGGCCTTGTCGTATCTATGTCACAGCGCAGTCGAAACTGGATGGGTAGCAGAGCGCGCGGATTCTAAGAAACGAAGGAAGTCCCTCGAGCTATCAAGAAGCTACCACTTTGTGACCATTACATTGGAGATACTTGGCCCCATCAGCACAGGTACAGGAAAAAGTCCTGAAAGATATCGGAAAACGCATTGAAGACGTTACGGGTGATTGACGCAAGGCCATGTTTTTGAGACAGATGATGTCGTTGGCCGTTTGTAGAGGGAACGTGGCTTCAATCATAGGCGCAATGAACTGACAAGGGAACAAAGCAGGCCTGGTTTAACGTTCATACCTCACAATTGTTATAACTGAATGATAATAAAAAAATATAATAATAATAATAATAATAATAATAATAATAATAATAATAATAATAATAATAATAATAATAATAACAACAACACATTTGCTCTCGACCGATGATGCGTTTCGCCTCATCTAACGTTTTATTGTTAGCTACCTCATTTAGCAATTACCATTAGCTCGTACTCGATAGACAAAGCCATACATCCAAGTGATGGTGTCTGCGGGCAAAGTTGAAAAAAACCACATGTAGTGCAAACGCTGTTGATGATTTTGCGGTCAGCTATTGTGTGGCTTGTGCTCTGCACGGGTGCGGCGGTCTGATCTACGGCCTGCCGCAGCATCTGGCTTTGACGAGGCAAAGGCGCAAACAGCCCACCACGGCATGTCGTTTCTGACGGTTGGACTGCTGTGAAATCTGATGTGAAAGTGAAAGCCAACAAAAGAATAGGAAAGTTAAAGGGGAGGATGAGACGATCAGTGAAAACAAGTTTTACTACTTACTTCGGCTCTTTGGCAGCACGATTTGTTTCCATCGTAACGTGGGAGATGATCAACTGCGTTCTGGCATGGTGATCACAAACAGACGTCGAGCCCAACTGCCCATCCGGGCTACTTTCTCTAACGGCCAGACAAATGAGAATAGAGCTGAACAGGTTAGCGGTTCACTAGTGAGTGATATTATACTTTGGGTGGCCGAAAAAGAGCCAGATCATCTACAGCCTCGCAACGATCATGGTAGTTTTCATGGTACTAGTTCGAATAGTATTGGTAGTATAGCGATAGAAATAGACTAGTAACAAGAAAAGTCATCTGGGAGCGGCTTGGGAGAAGCTGTTCGAAATGTATTTGGCTGGCTCATTCGACCAGTGATCCTTACATAATAATGGCTATAAATGTCTGTAAAGTCTACTTAAGGCTGCTAAGGGAGCGCTGCCTTTATTTGTCGACCCGTGAATTGGATTTTGCTAGTAGACTGTCAGCTCTTGCTCAAACGCTGTACTTGTGGCAACAACGTATCTTTGACTTAACGATACAGTTCTATTTCTCTTTCAAATCCTTTGTGACTTGCCTGCTGTGCTGCCGGAGACTTTTAGACGGGAAATTGTTGTCAAAATTCACCTTGTCATCATATCATAAGCTGATATTTCAGATTTTGCTACTAGAATTGAAGAAAAACGATTTGACGGAGGGTTTTTTTTTCTAATTTTGGATTATATTCCGTGCGCATGGGCTTGGAAACGCCCTGATGTATATCTTTGATGTACAGACGACGTGTTGAGATATCTAGGTTTTCCAAACAGTCATTGCGGCAGCATGGCCGCTCAGCGGTATAATATTCTCATACTTAACACGTTCACTTACACAGGCTTGTAATATAAATTGATTAATAATATTATCATATATTCGCAATGAGCGTCGTTCAACGAAACTTCGATCAACAACAGAAGCTGAACCGGGGACACCCCTATAGATGACAACCGTGACGTAATTGACAGATCGACTGAAGTTTGAAACATGCTAAGCAAGGCCTCCACAGATAGGCACTATTATTATTATTATTAGAGTGCACGAAGTAGGTTTTACACCTACCAAAACAAAGAGACAGCCCTGGATCATCACAATAGAGGAAAAGAAGCGCAGGCAGCGGCAGTGGCTATCCTAGTGGCAACTAATGCTGAGCTCACTCTCATAAGGAAAGCTCTCTCTCTTGGGGCAAGCCCTTGTGCAAAGTCTAGGCATGACCCTGAAACTCTGAGTCAGAGGCCGAAAAACCGGAGAGACCTACGACAAAAAGAAGAAGAAGAAGAAACTTGACTCTACTTTTGCAGCTATAGTGCAATCACGGAATGCGTTTTATGCTGACGCCTTACGAACTCTTAGCAATAACAGTGACGTTAACTTCTAACGTCCGTGTTATTCCAACCTTTAGCTTCTAAAAGAGCAGACGACTGCTCATTGCTAAATCCCCCCCCGCCCCATGTCTAAAGGTTTGTACGACAAAGACGTATACACCTTGGTTGGGCCCGGTGCTGCATAGACGAGATAATACTATAGTGTTCACTGTTGTTTGACTCGACTTTTGGGTGGACCGAAATGAATATACGTGTATGTACATGTGTGCTTTCTCTGTACGCGAAATATTGTAAATCAACCATCGCTTAACAAAGCTAAAATGTGAAACTGTGTTTGAGATTTATTTATACTGCTAGGAATTGTACGGCAGCCCGACGAACCCACTATCGCTGCCTGAATTGCGGAGAACAAGGATACGTCGTAAAGGGCTGCATGGCCAATGCCAGGTGCCAATGCAACGTAGATTACGCCGCTATGACAGAGTGCCCAATATACAGACTACGATGAAAAAAACACCCGAGAACACCGCAAACAAAATGACCGGAAAAAAACACTACAACTAAACCTTCGTAGAGCCCCATAGAGCATATGATCTGGCGTTTAAATTCTCCGAAAATAATACAGTCGTACTGTTCTTCGAGATCCCATAGCACAGCGTTCGCAACCTGGACTCCATAGTAGCCACAAGTTCCCTTCGATCAAAGTATTTCCCACAAGACTATCACCACCTCCGCCGGGCAAGGCACACGCTTCTCTTTTATTACCACTTTCGATTTTGCGATTTACTCAGTGTCAATATACTTTTTCATTATTAAAAAAAAACATATATAAATATCACTTTTATTGCAAATAAAGGTATTGAGATGAGCAAATCGAGATGATGAGGATGCGAACGGTTGGACTTGTAATGATGTTGGCATTAGTAGTATTAGCAAATGGCGGGCCGATTCGAAGGACGCGTATGGACATGCGCCTAGCAAACGGTTGATTACCTGCTATGCGCTTCTGACGGCTTTAGGGGGTCACCGAGAGGCGGATTTTAGCCCGCTAAATTGGACGAAAAGTGATATGCTACTAAGCAAGTTTCGTGAACGTGCATAATGGTAGTGGTACTAGAATTGCGACCTGCTCTGTAAGTGGTTACGCAGATCACGTCGAGTGGTGACGCAGGGCAGTGTGTGCAACGTGCAACCCCATCTGCAGGGTCTGCTACAGCGTTCTGCACTGCGGGCATGGCGGGACCAGATGGGCCAAGAAATCTTAAAGTCGTCTGCGTGCTGGAAATGCCTTAGCCCAGGTGGCAAGCAGCGCTTTATGTAAATAAGATACGGCAGCAGTGAGGCGCAGAAGCCTTAAGGCACGTGCGTCGGAGCGGATAAGGTAGTTGCTGCTGGGGTAGTTGTCGACCCGAACTTTAAAATGGGCTGTGCAGATAAGGGCGGCGTCACTCAATGGTTGACTATTTTATTTTTCGTGAAGTGGTTACCGTACCTCTGCAGATCAACACATTGTCGTTGATCTCGTTAGCTGTCGAGACCGCGATAAGCTTATTACGTAGACCAGCGTCACCCATACGCCTGAATCGCGCAGTTTTCGCGAGCTCGTCGTTTCTTTCAGACATCAGCCGTCACTTCGATACACCATATCCTGCGTAGGAGATATCTGGCGTGCGCTGGGCAAACAGATGGGACTAGATTATTGCGTATATATATATATATATATATATATATATATATATATATATTTATATAACCATACATAGTTAGATCGTGAACGGAAAAATGTGTCTGCTCAAACCGTTGTTTTTTGAGTATATATATATATATATATATATATATATATTATATATATATATATATATATATATATATATGTAGGGGCAGATGACTAGACATGAGGACATTATATAAAAAAAACTACATATTATCTAGATATTAGTTAATATAAATGACTCAAGCAGGACTTGTTTGTTTACACAAAGTGTCGTTGCACGAACCTGCATCGCGTTTTCGCGCAGAAGTGAAAATTGTCACTCAATACAAACACTTAACATTCCGAGGCATAGTCAGCTGAGACGGACTTGTACCGTCGCACCACAAGATGCTAAACGGGATGCAATACGTGTTTACGCCTATAATTTCATGGCGTTTGCAGTGAATAGCTAATCAGCATACGATGAGAAAATCTCGCTCGTATTGGGTTGACCCGCTCAGTCCGTTTGCTTTATTCAGGTTTCTGCAACGCATCTACCGCGCGCATACATACTCGTATGCGTATATTTTCATACAGTTTTGTCAAGACGTGACACGCTCTCGTTGTGGCTCTTATCTAGGGGACCAACGGCGAACTCTGGACAAAAAGCCGCAGCATACCGACTACAGCTGCATGGCGTATCCGACACTAGATAAAAATCTCCTCCGACGCTTCCTGCTCACTTTTTCGAGATGAATGAAGTATACTATCGTCCCGATCCCAGTCACCCTACGCTCATCTTAGAGCGTGTTGCGCGCGAGCATATTGAGATGTCCTACCAGGCTGTAGCTGAATGTCGCATCGGTGATAGCGCGGTTGATGGCGGCCTTCAACCTCTTATCGCTCTTATCTTTCTCTCTTTACGATGAGGGCTTTAGAACAGCCGTTGTAGCTACCGCGGCAGTGGCAAAGCCAATCACCGTCAACGAGGAATAAATTCGAGCATTTTGTATTAACAAACTGTAGGCAGCGAGTCGCCAGCCCGAAGTAGCCCAAGGCAGACCGTTTTTTACGCAGGTGATTTCCGCTGGATTTTCCCTAATTCTGAAATGAATTAACCTAACCCAAGGGCCATTCACATTTCTCTTGGCTGCGAGACCGTTAGGCGTTGAAGCAATTCTTAGCAGCGTTTGAGTCGAACGCCGCTAAAAATTACTTCAAGTCACGAATGTCCGCTTCACGGTTCTCTGATCGATGATCATCTCTTGACCCTTGGGAATTTGCCTGCGGTGCCCAGCGTACGTCTCCTCTACAGACTTACACGAAGCCATTATTCAGGTCACGTTACAATAATGAAATTTGAAATCCCATGTGATAAAACTGACCTCTTAGGCACATGCCCTTTGAGCGCTGCAGATGTCGGTAATTGCTGTGTACGTACGTCGTAATCCTGCTAGGCTTGTGTACGTACGCGTTTGCACGTGACGTTAGAAGCCAACTTAACTAAAAACTTGAAATATGGCCCAAATCCGTTCGTTTTACCTAGGAGTGCATGTCGGTTGTATTTTATTGCCTGCAGTTGCACGTTCACCTTTTGCTATCCGTAGTAAACGCTCACACCGTTCTAACTAGACGCCGGTTCTACTGTAAAGTTAAAAAACGAACGATCTTGCTCCCTTCTTTATAGTCTTTGCTAACGTAGATTGGACGATATAAACAGGGGTGTGCGATTGTAAAGCGCACAATTTGTGTATATATATAGTAATTATATAATCAATTAACTTAAAATGTAAACAATTTTCCCTCATATATATATGAGGTGTGTTCAATCGTTATCGCGACTTTTGAATTTTCGCGGGTTACGTATATTCGAATTTCGATTTTTTGTGGCGTTATGTTGGTACTCATGTCTCTCACTTATGCCGACAAGCTCGGCCATTTTGAATGTTCACTTAATTGTTGACAGCTGCTTTGCTTGCACGTGTTTTGGATCGTCTTCCATTTTTACCTATTCAAAAAAATGGATCAAAGAACCTGTATCAAATTTTGTGTGAAAAACGAAATTAAGTGCGCGGATGCATTCCGAATGTTGACTGTGGCATACGGAGAAGCTACCTTGGACCGAAGCAACGTTTATCGGTGGTACAAAATGTTCTCAGAAGGCCGAGAAGAAGTGAACGACGAAGAGCGTGCCGGACGCCCGAGCACTTCAACAACAGACGAAAAAATTAATGAAGTGGAGAAAATGGTATTGGCCAATCGTCGAATCACCGTTAGAGAAGTTGCTGAGGACCTAAACATATCGATTGGCTCGTGCCATTCGATTTTTATCAATGATTTGGGCATGAGACGGGTCGCCGCGAAATTCGTACCAAAATTGCTCAATTGCGACCAAAAACAGCATCGCATGAACATTGCTAATGAGATGTTGGACTCTGTCCGCGACGACCCAAATTTGCTCCAGAGGGTCATAACTGGTGACGAATCGTGGTTTTATGGTTATGACGTGGAAACCAAAGCTCAATCATCTCAATGGAAGCTGCCGCACGAACCAAGACCGAAAAAAGCGCGCCAAGTTTGGTCGAATGTGAAAGTTTTGCTGACAGTTTTCTTCGATTGCAGGGGCGTGGTGCATCATGAGTTCTTGCCACAGGGTAGAACGGTCAATAAGGAATATTACCTGCAAGTTATGCGCAATTTGCGCGAAGCAATCCGCCAGAAACGCCCGGATTTGTGGAAGAACAAAAATTGGCTTTTGCACCACGATAACGCCCCTGCTCACACATCGTTGCTTGTGCGCGAGTTTTTGGCCAAAAACAACACACTAATGATGCCGCAGCCACCGTATTCCCCAGATCTGGCCCCCTGTGACTTTTTCTTGTTCCCTAAACTGAAGAGGCCCATGAAAGGACGACGTTACGCTACGCTTGACGAGATAAAGACGGCATCGAAAGAGGAGCTGAACAAGATAAAAAAAATGGTTTTTTGAAGTGCTTCGAAGATTGGAAAAACCGTTGGCACAAGTGTATAATATGTCATCAGGATTACTTTGAAGGGGACAAAATAGATATTCATGAATAAATGAATAATTTTTGAAAAAAACACAAAAGTCGCGATACTTTTGAACACCATATGTATATATATATGTATAATCTGGGGCATCACGGCTGCATCATTAGCGCAGGACGACGCCCGAGACATGCCGCTATTAATGAGACCATCAGCGGAGCCCTTAGGGCATGCGGTCATCCTTGCATCCTTGCATCCTTGAATCCCCAGGCTCTGCGCGGAGGACGGCAGGCGTCCAGACGGGATGACACTTACACCTTTCGAGCGAGGCCAAATTCTGGTTGGGGGATATACACAATATAATTGTCGGCAAATGCAACCGACTTACCGAGACGAAATTAAGGATGTCCAGAATCATAAGGGGTTCTAGAATTAACATTTAGGTAGTTCCCTCCTCGATTTGTCTTCACGTAGATTCATTACGATCAACTCGGAGGCTGACAAGCCCCGTTGGCTAGCAAGCCAGGTTAGGACAAGCTAACATCTCGAATAGGGTAGAAATTGTTAATAGCATTATTGGGTGCGGAACATTTTGTCCGGACTATATGCAATATTGAAGAAATAGTTTGCCTTTCCTGACACGTCTAAAAGCTGTAAGATCTGCCGTGCAATGAGAATCTGAAATGGCAGAAAAAAACAATTAATTGTGTGTCGACATTACACCGTCTGCTTAGCGTCATATCGTACAAAAGTTGTGGCGACCATATTACAGAGCAATAAACACATTTGAAAACAGGTAAAATATACAAATGTAAATAATAGTCTAGTCGTGTTATTAAAAACTAACGGAAGCTTCAGCTGGAAATATTCGAAGCATATGAGGCGCTTTGCGTCAGTTCTGTTTCCGCCGAGACATTCCAACACTGTAAAGATACGAGGATAACCGTTGGGAAGCCGGAATTGAGTATCCGCCGACAATAAAATGTATAATATATAGAACCCCGAAGTTGGGGCGTTGCAAAGTGCTTTCAACGAGAAGAAGAAGAAAAGCATTTTATTTTCGCTTTCCGGAATACGAGCAGGCGGGGGACGAATGAGAGGATGAATAGCGAACAGGACAAAAATCCCCCGTTTCCTCTCTCACCGACTGAGAGACACTCTCAGCCGGCGAGTAAACAAAACAGAGCGAGACTGTGTGTGCGTATACGCTTACGTGTGATATCGTCTAGTGGGGAGGGTAGTCCACGATGTCCACGTCGCCGATGACAATATTGATGGTGACCATAATCGTAACCACGATGATGTATCGCTGTAGTCTGGAAAAGAGGCAACGGTTTACCCCAGACGCTTAACAGCAGCCGATGACGATTCGTGGTGGTGGTGGTGGCGCTGAGTGGCGCGCGTCTCCCCAAGCTGTCCGCTCCCAGCCAAGGGCAAGAGATAAATCGGGAGAACGAAGAGGTCTGTTGTCTCGTAATAGAGAATGAAGACAGTACCTGTCGAGACTGAAACCAAGACAGAAAATGCGGACACACCTTGCTGAGATAGCCGAGCGACGAAAAAAAGGAAGCATTCTCATAAGGAAACGATTTCAGTCAGGCCTAGCTCAAGTGATTCGCTGGTAGTCGTCATCGCCGTTTACTTTTCTCGATTTTTGATGGCCGGTCGATGAGATATTTTGCTGCTGATGCTGCCGCTGCAGGCGGAGAGTCCCAGAAGAGAAGTGCAAGAGATCCCGTCCTTCCTCATCCTGAAAGAAAGAGTCTTTTACTGATGAGGCAAGTGTGCACAATATTTTATTATATTTGTTATATTTGATTAAATTGCACGCGTGCATGGGACCTCGACCTGGGAGGCGTGTGAGTTGCGGCTGTTACTTATTTTAATTTGGGGCCTTGTTTAAAAGTCGTTTGTTGATATAAGCGTAAGTTTCGTCTTCGACAAAAATGTTGAAGTTGCGGCTGCAAACGTCCATCGGTCGTCCACAGCGAGAACTAAACTTTTCATATAGACAAACTTTCCACCAGTTCGGAGAAGGCTGAGTTGAAAGGGGTGTCATTATCTGACATTTTGCACAGTTTGCGTACAAGTTTTCACTAGAGGGTTTAGTTTGAATTTTGCCGCTATAACGAAACGGCGGCGTTGACGGCAAGGTGTCTCTGTGAACATTGTCGTTCTATAACTTTTCACCCTCAATATTTCTAAGAATGAATGAGAGTGGAGCTCATTGGTTATTTATTTTTTAGTCATTTAAAATGGGTTTGGTTTGAAAAAAAATTGGTATAGTGGGCGCGTAATCCCCCCAGAAAGCAGACGTTCCGTCGCCCGCCATCGCGCTCGTGCAAACTGACAACCCTAGACTTTTTTTCTGTGGGTTGTTTTGGAAAAGCAAGGTTTTTGCCAGTAAGCCTGCTACGATCGATGAGCTGAAGGAAAATACTCGGCAAGAAGTTCCGAAAATAACGCGAAAGTTATGCTAACAAAAGAGATCCGAGATTTTCTATATCTTATGTACTATGCCGAAAAGTCTCGGGCGGTCACCTGACGTCACTTTTCATACACAACGGCACGCCAAAAACTTTCGAACAAAACGAATTTTGTTCTTAGTCGAAACGTACTTAGTCTACTTTTTCTGATATGTCAAAATGCTGTTCCAAAAATTCTTAATTGACTCTTGCTGCACCCTGTATATATATATATATATATGTATATATATTTAACTGAGTAGGTATGTATGTGCTTACATATACGTATGTAAGTGGCTAATGTATACAATTTGATTATATAGCACGCAGTAACTAATTGCAAAGAGCTATACATTACATACGTATATATGTGTCCATGTACATACGATTATGTGTATATGTATATATATATACATATATATAAATATATATATATATATACGCTAATGCAAGCATGCGTGCTAGCAGTTAATACGTTTTGTTTCGGGTACAGTACTCTGTGCGTGAGTGTAAGCGATTGTAAGTGAGAGCAAGTCGGTCGTTGCTGCACGCGTCCAGGCGTGTCGACGGATCATCATAGCGTATGCGCACGCATTACGCGACAAGCGTGATGATGTCACTCTCGTACATCTTGGCGGCCAGAGCACGGCGACAACATTTGCTGTGCTGCATTTGCAACGGTGCACAAGTGAAACACAACAGATAGAGAGAGATCAAGAGCTCGAGATAGCGAGATAAAAGCAGAAAGGCAGTACGACGTTATAATCAGAGTGTGTGAGAGGGAGAGTGAGAGATAGAGGGAGAGAAGGTGAGGGAGAGAAAGAGAGAAGAAAAAGAGACAGAATGGCAAAGCAGGGTGGCTAGGAGTCGAAGTACTTCCGAGAGATCAACGCTGATGAGCCTCTCTGCCGAGCGCACGGAGAACCGCACGGCACCACAAACTTTTGTAGCAAGCTTTGTCATCACATTCATCATGTGCATCATCATTACCATCATCATCATTACCATCATCATTACCATCATCATCATTACCATCATCATCATTACCATCATCATCATTACCATCATCATCATTACCATCATCATTGTCCTCCACCACAATGGCTGTCACGCGCCCAACCTGACCGCTAACAACTGGTGCGTCTCTTGCGTAGAGCAGGCGAGTTTGTGATACGTTCAACAGCAATCGAGACAGAACGACAAACCGCTGAGTCAGTGCAGCCACACGACAGTCCCGCCATCCTACAAGACATCGGTGTCTGCATCAGTGAGACTCTAGTCCGTGTTGTGTTTACACCTACGTGACAGAGCTCGACGTTACGCCCTGCTCAGGCTATGGCGGTGCCAGGTCGGGGGCGGTGATGGGGCGGAGCGGGGGGGGGAAAAGGGCGGCTTACCGCCACCTTGGGGACCCTCGACCTGGCAAGTGTCGTACGGGAAGAGGTCGTGTTCGGCGACGGCAGCGCTCACCTGTCACGTCAGGGACGATCGACAGGATAGTAATCTAACTACAACAACTAGTATTAATAATATAGGAGTGACAATGTACCCGGTCGATAGAGGAAGTTAAAGCTGTTGTAAAATATATATATATATATATATATATATATACGTCTTGGTGTTAGAACCCAATTCATCAGTTGATTTCGTGATTCACCGCCGTTTCACCGTTTCAAATGTCACCATCACCTCGCACTCACCTCGCGACCAGCAGGTTTCGATTGCCCTTCGTGTGATGGTCCCATTTTAACGACCATGGCTCAACCATATCGCTTGGCTGCACGCTTCGGTATCGATAGCTGTCACCTGCGTCTATGCGAATGTCGTCCGTAAGCTGACATCTCCTGACAGGCGGCAGATGGCGGTAGTAGCGCTTGGGCGTCTGCCGGAGGCGACGTAGAGAAATAAACGGTGCGTTATGGTATCCACTACATACATACAAGAACATAAAGATATATATATATATATATATATATATATATATATATATATATATATATATAGGGACATAGCTGCAATCGTTTTCGAATAATTCGAAAGCTACGAACAGGTCAAAAACTGATTTTCGGGCATCGTCCGTTCGGGGCAAACCGAAAATACACTAATAGAACAAAATTCGCTAGATTAATAGCATACATTTTCAACACCTGCTTTTTCTAGCAGTATTGGTCTACCTGTCGTGTAGAGCAGGTGGTCCTGCAAACGTTTTGTGGCTTACCGCCTGTGTCCCGGAACAGGTCTATGTGTGCGATGTGCAGGCAGACATATGGCCAGACTAAGACGTCCAATATACAATGGTCTACACACCGGTGTCATTGAGGTTTGGCGTAAGCGGACACGAGTGACGATGAGACGAATGCATGAAGAAGCACGAAACTTCACTCGTACCGTAAATGTCAGCAATTCTCGCGCTAACACTCACTTTCGATGCGGCGGCGAGAAAGACCTCGCCCCACGACAACGACGACAACGAACATAACCTATAGCGACGACTGCGCCGGGCTTGAAAGTCCTATCAATTCTGAGACGCCGAAATCGAGCGACAGCCTAGTTATCGCTATACGACTATGAGGAAATCTTCATCTGTTTGCTCGGCAGGTTTGACCCAGTTGAAAGAAGATTATATATGTATATATATATATATATATATATATATATATCAGGTTAGTATAATAATAAAATTCTAATGACAAAAAGTAAAAAGACACAGTTACGTAAAATGGAGGATGTGGAGACACTCACAAGAGCGGGCAGACACGGGCGGTAGCCTTTTTTGCAAAGTTTCCTTCAGTGTTACAGTTGCCGGAAATGTGCAATTATAGAAAATTTAAGCCCAATGAGGAATTCCTGAATTTAAGTAGATTTGCCGCCCGGAGAAGACAGTCCCATTAAAAGTATTATTAGTGTCATTGAAATTGCGCGCTTTTTGAACTTTAGCGCCCCGTCCCTCTAGCCGATTATAGAAGCGGGGGCTGTTGTTATACACATGCAATGTGCGCATTCAATTACGTTCCATATATTGACATACCACTTCGACCATTCTCGTTGCCAGTTGAAAATGTTTACCAAAAATTATACCTGAAATCCCTAATTGATTGATATTCTATGATAGCTCTAAATAATGCCTGCACTTAGGACGAATTCGAAGTCGAGATTTTGTTATAAGGCAAGCACCAAAAATGACCTGAATGACCTTCCAATCTGTTATTAGCTAGTTCGCGGTTCAGCCTGTCGAGAACACGGCTGCCGGCCAAATGTATAGAAAAGAAACTTCGGTTAGCGGAGGCATAGTTGAGGTATAGTGAACTATTCTCGGATAGTCCCGATACGACATGTGTTGAGTGCATGTCGATGTCTTCTTTCATGCGTAACCGAATTGTAAAAAAAAATCGATAGTATATAGTTGAGGTGACTCAGAGTTGATGTGCATTTGTCCGTACTTTTGTGGATTCTGAATGAGGTGCTTTGGCAGCAAGCAGGGGCTTTTCGAGTCAGTGCTTCATCGGGACAGTGATCAGGCCCCCTTTAGGGGCCATACCTACTGCAGCCACATTCGGTCACAGCCTACTTCCCTCGGTCCCTCGAGTGAGCAATCTCGGCGCAGATGTCAATTGCAGTCAATCTGCCTGTAACTGCCTGGCCGGTGACGTCCAATGGTGTCTACGCTTGTACATGTGGCGTGCCTTGACCCACTAAGGTGATAGATCCGCCTCCACCACGCGTGCTGCTGTTCCCTATTATCGGAATCTTGGTAGCACTTTCGACTATGCCACAAATGTCTGTTCCCAGATGGATCGGTCGACAAATAGCCAATACGCCAATAACAGATGTTGGTCAAAATAACGATATATACCAGTACCTGCTAAGCCATTAAACTTGTCGACTTGCAATTTAAAAATGTTAACATACGTTCATAGACGAATCACAGTGGGACGAGCTCGACGCTGGCGCAATACATACTCTTCCAATGCAGTAAGATTTGCAGATTTCCGTTTAAGTACTTATATATATATATATAGAAATATTTATATATATATATATATATATATATATATATATATATATTATATATATATATATATATATATATATATATATATATATATATATATATATATTTATATATATATATATATATATATATATATATATATATATTTATGCTGCATTATTATAATTAAATACAATATCGGTAAGGTGTTGACCCTTTTTATATTTTACGTACAAGCCAGATATAAAGCGGGACAGCATGTAATGGAAGCGCGCAACGTAACTTAAAATTCAGACCTATGCCCTCAGCAGGCAAGGTGATGGTCGCATTCGACATCTGAGGGGCGGTACTCATCAAGTTCCTCGAGCACGGAGAAACTTTTGAGAGTGACGTGTACTGTGAGACACTCCGTAGTCTACGCAACTCCATCAAAAGTAGGCAACCTCGGCTCACAAAAAAGTGATTTGCTCAACGATAACGCGCCTCCACACATCTCCAGGGTTATACAAAATATTTTGGCCAAGTTCAATTAGGAGCAATTTGAGCATCCAGTGGGAATTTGGGCGCTCCACAATTCCTTCGGATTTGCCTACTCAGGGGATTTTACAATTTGTGCAATCCATCTGTCAAAGCACAAGATTGACTGGAATATAGGAACTGCAGTGGCACGAGAAGTACAGGTTAGAAAGGGGCATCTGGGGCGACTTAGGAGAGCCAGATTTGCGACAGAGAGGATAGAATACAACAGTGCCCCTAGAAGAACTTTTTGCAGGTAGAGCACGCGAGTATGGCGGGCTTAGAGACAAACTTCGAGATGCCTTGGCCAATTGATCCGAAAGACATTCATCGCTCCTCTTGACGGCTAGTAGTGCTAATAATAGGAGAGCCGGGCTGACAGAGAGTGAAGCTTAAGGAGGGAGGTGCGTTTAGTGTGTATGATCTCGGCATAATAATTTTGAATAATACCTAAAACATCTCTGGCTGTGGTCTAATTAATTGCATATTATAATATGATATCTGTCAACTTGCACTTGCAGAACTTGCAGACTCAAAGCTGTTATCGACCATACATAATTTATAATGATGTGCTCTACTGATTACACCATTAGGCAAGTTCGTCTAGAACCGCTGATATTCTTTTCATTTTGCCGTGATCTTTAGATCATCTGCGCAGAGTGCGAATCGGACACATTTTGTAATATGAAAATATAGTGCTTCCCTTTTGGGCGAATTCCTAGCTTATGATGAGTCCGGACATCCGAACTTAGGCGGCAGGTATTTATAACAATCTCCTTCACAGGCAATGCGAAAGTGGATTGGTCCATGTCATTGATATATACGGACTCTGACTCAAGTACAAAGCCTAAGTCATGTACAGTGACTTAAGATGAGACAGCATTGCATTTAATTTCAAAGAAATGTCTACGTGAGAGAAGTTCCGCTGTGAGTACCTGCTTCAAGCCATTTATACAACATATAAAAATATCTTGAACATAACATGGGCGTAACGTCTGGATGGACTATACTTACAGACGAGATACCAGCAAGTTGTCTCCACAATTTCACATATAAGTTGAGCTTATTTCTCAGTTCAGCCCATTTTGAACACGCTATGCACTGCAACTCCTTGACCCTAATTTGTTGTTGCTGAGCCGGGTTTAGTGGTTAGTTCGTGGAATATTTTATGTGGCCTTAAGTCTATTTTGTCGCGTCGTATGTAAATGTATCGTATAGTAGTATGTGCCATGTTAGTGGTTTTGTCAGGCGCTTTTGCAGTTTTCCACAACACTCAATATTCTAAAATGTGCGAGTTTTACCCCGGTTTAGCTACGACAGTATAGAAACTGCTGTAAAATTATTGATTTTTGCTTGCTTTTTTATTGCTTCGATTCAAACATCATCCGTGATCACGGTGGGCTAGTACATTGTTTTGTATAGATCAATTGTCGAACTTTGATTTTTGAAACTCATTCGTGCCCTCCTTTGGAATATGGACAGAGTGACTAGATGTTAAAATTACTATTTTCGCAAATACATTTTTGCAAGTTGCATGTTGAATTGTTACCTGATGTTACGAGCTGCACCGAAGGATGCTAAATCGTTTTACCGCTACGCAAATAAGCGACTTCGAGGTCGTGAGGAACTTCCTTTACTAAAAGTCGATAATGTACTCATTGACAATAACCGAAGTAAAGCGGCGGCATTCTCGAAACTGTTTTCCTCTGAATATACACCTCCGGATGATCAGCCGTCTTCACTGACAAATCGCGTGCGTATAGAAAGACGCCAAAATCAAACAATTCATAAGCAGTTTTTAATCTCAATCGATGACATAAATAAAAAGATCAAAACACTCAAGAACAAGTGCAGTTTTACACCAGATGGTATTCCACCAGTGTTTTATAAAAACACTTGTGATTTTATCGCCGAACCATTACTGTATATTTTTCAGAGATCGTATTGTGATGGGCAAGTTCCTTCATTATTTCGAAGGTCAATTGTAACGCCTATATTCAAAAAAGTGCTAAGGATTTAGTGGATAACTACCGGCCGGTGGCTCAACTGTCCATTGCGTGTATTTTAATGGAGAAGTTAATCGTTGATTATATTGAAATTTTTTTAGTGCGTAACAAATTGGTTGACGCCAATCAGTATGGCTTTGCCAGGGGCCGTTCTACAGGGACACAACTTATATCCATGGTCCACGATTGGAGTCTACACATAAATAATCGTAGAACATTTCATTGCATATATTTTGATTTTTCAAAGGCATTTGATAAAGTGAATCACAAACTTATGTTACAAAAATTAGAAAGTATTGACCTTGACTCCACAACTTGTCGATGGGTGTCAGCATACCTTACTGGGCGAAATTTTACCGTCAAAGTTGGTAACGTAGAAAGTGACCCCCTCCCCTGCACCTCAGGGGTGCCGCAAGGATCGTGCATTGGGCCCCTGCTCTTCAGAATATAAGCCCTCGATCTCCCAACAGTGATTCCAGAAGGTGTCACTTATCTCTTATTTGCGGACGATTTAAAAATATACTCAGCAGTCGACAATTCCACAAGTATTATTCAACTAGCAATTAATAATATTGAAAACTGGTGTTGTGAGAATAGGATGCAAATATCTGTGCCTAAATGTGCCGTGGTGTCGTCAGATGGCAGTTCGCCACTGTATACACTCGCTAACGATGCAATACCAGTAGTTAAATCTTTTCGTGATCTTGGTGTGATTGTAACCACCAAATTAGACTTCTCTCAACATATTACTGCCACCGTTGCTTCTGCTTCACAACTATGTAATACCATATTTAGATGCTTCATTTTAAAAAATCCTGATTTCTATGTGACTTTGTACAGAAGTCTAGTATTACCCAAATTCCTCTACTGCAGCCAGGTTTGGGCTCCTTATTTGGCAAAAGATATAAATGCCATTGAGAGGGTACAGGCCAAATTTATCAGACGGATATCGAAAAGATGTAATATTCCTCGTGAAAGCGTATCTCTTGTGCCAATACGTACACTACACGAACGAGGTGATCTATCGCTTTATAAAAAATTGTGTTGTCTCGGGACTGACCAGACCATGTTTAAACATATAAATAATGGACTGCGAAGTGGTGTGAATGTTAGATCACTGGAAGTTGCGCGCTCAGTGAAGATAAACAACACATTCTCGTGGAGAGTTCCACGAAGTCTGCGAAGTCGACAGACCTGATGTATGTTCTAATTATATTCAGAGGTTAAATATTTTGTTAAAAACAATGTATACTTAGGCATATATGACCCTTGAATAAAGGTGCTTTTGACTTGACTTGACTTTTTGGTGAAGAATAGGAAACGACAGCTAATATGAACTATGCAGTTGAGCAACTTCATAGTTACGATACTCCATATATTCAGCAGTAGTAACTACACATATAAGAGGGCCTATCAAAAATCCTATAGCCTACCTGGCAGGAAAGAAGCCGGATCTTCGTCTAACTCCCTGTACTGACCAATTTGTATGGAGTAGCAGGTTTGTTGAGCGACACTCTGAGAGTCGGTATGGAGACCTCTCTCTCTCTCTTTCTCGGTTCAACATATCCGCTCACCGATAACGTCCTGTTCGTAATAAGATGCAGCTCGAATCGATGCCGCCTCATCAGATGATTTATTCCAGGCAATGCAGAGGGGTCGGCATGCGTATCATTACGCTTCCTTAGTTTGTGCATACCCTTTGACCAATTACTATTATGATTATGATTGCCATCTCCCTCATCATCACAATCTGATGACCGTATTTCCATACGGGAACATCTTACTGAAGCTTACTAGAGAGAGGTTCGACTTGCAACGGCTAAGCTGTTGCGCTACCAGGGTTGGTTCCAGGTCAACGGCCAACGTAACGAGTCGGGTGTGTCGGGTGTTTGAGTAATTGCCCCACGTCCCTGCCGGCAGCAGCAGCAGCAGCCGCCACTGTCGCTGCATAGAATTTAGCCAGCCGAAAAGACGAATTGTTGTATCCCTATGTTTACACAATGCTCGCCTCGCCTTCAGACTTCAGGTACACATAGGGGCAGGCCGTCTTAGTATGAACTTGCTAATTGGAAGTACACCTGTCTCGGCCTGGAACACCACGACCCTTAGGGCGTGCCCTTCTATTAAAATAAATATTATTATAACCAATATGTTTATCCATAAATGCAATTCGTCGATTCGAGACGATTCGACTCATTGTCCAGCGTGTAGTCTATTTATTATTTGTCTGGTTTCTCGCTATTGTACGCTTATATATAGGCTCTAAATATAGCATCGTCTACAAAGTCTACATCAAGCCAATTTCGGATCTTTGGGCAGCGGACGCGGTCTCGCCATTTGCATAACACTACATTCATACAAAACAGTTTTCTTCTAAAGACATATTTTACGCTGAACACGTCTGTATTGAGGTTGCTTGGATCCGTCGTTTTATGTAAGCCTCGACGCGTAAGCCAATTACGCAATTGCACAATTAGTCTACCTACACATGTACAACTACCGCAACTTGTGTAAATACACCTTAAGAACTTAACAATGCACTTACTATTAGCGCAAGTTCATAAATAACGACCCCCACTCTTCAAGGCACATTACTTTTTCCACTGTGAATAATGTAATCTCAAAAAGAAACACTTGACTGCAATCATAAAATTTCAGCACAAAAGCGAGCGGTGAAAACAGCCGCCTTAGTGACAGCGGAGGGAAAAAAGAATTTGTGACGATTAGTAGTGGCCAAGTATTCCAGTTTTATTATTAATAGTTCTGGTATATGACAGACGTACAACAAGTTGGCTACGCAAGCTTTACGCCATCCCAGACTTTTTTGCCCTTAATTCCGTAAATAAAGGCGGTTTCTATACATAAAGCGAAATGTACCGCATAAACAACATACACCAAAAATGTCAGTCGCGCAATGTAATTAATAATTTGTTGGTTCTGCTCGCAGAACTGCGGCGAATACCGCGTGGTGGGCTAGGCCCGTCGCTGAAAGAGCGATGTATTTGCTCATATCAAATCATACGGTTAAACACTAAGATAGCAAAGACCGTTGTAGATGTACATACTTTCCAAAAAATGCAAATAAAAACAACGCTAAACTGAAATGTAGCTTAAGTCGATCCATCCAAGAGCAGACCTCTAGCTCAAAGCGAGATTACTTGGAAATCGCTCACCAATCTGTCTGCTTCCCTGCTAGCGCCGGTCACAAGACAACACACGCGTTCCTTCATTCATGATTCGTTATAAAAGCCGGGCTGACGGCCTAAGTGAGCAACGCTGCGCCGAGAGCAATACTCGCACACTATTACAGACACCTTCCCACGCATTGTCCTCTAACTTTCTTTACGCGGACGCTGCCTATTGGGTCCGTGGGCGTCCGGCTGTGGTCACAGCTTGTAAAACAACCCCCAGAAGAACCCCCAGCAAAACCCGGGGGGGGGGGGGGGGAGGGGTTGTGGCGCAGGGAACGATGACGCGGCGACGTCATGCCAGTTGGCGCTATTACGTTCTCTCTCTCTCACTCTTTCTATGCACGACTCTTCATTGCCGTGCTCCTTATAAAACTCTGGCACGATATATCCGCAAAGCTGGCTGACGTTCGTCCTGCTGTACGACCCCCCCACGTATCGTCATCGACTTCGATCGGTTGATAAACAGATACTACTTGCAGGCGGGTCTATCTAGGATAGCGTGCGTAAATAGGTACCCCTACAGATCAACACAATCGTGTAGCGAGATTCAGATTCAGAGCGTGGTTGATTTATGCGAAACTGCATTACAAAAGCGTAAGTTTTGCGTAAGAAAAAAAAATGACTTCTGTATCCAATTAAACGAAAGCCATTTATATTTAATCAAAAATTGCCCTCATTTTGCATTTTTTTTTGTTTTGTCCGGCGCGTGGCACGTCATCGTACTTTTGACCTTATGACTAAATGTCGCGCGCCGTGAGTCGCCTGTTAAGACGACACCCCCGTGAAGGTCGATGGAATTAGCTAGAGCGGTCAGCTCTGAGGCCAGGGGGCTGAAATATCACGGCCACCGTCCGCTGTCATCTCGACCTGCGTGCCAACCGCTGCGGTGCTTGATTGAACCAAATTGCCTGGTCCCCGCTCCCGTCGACAACGGATCGACTCAAGGTCCGTTGATTGAGTGGCGAACTACCGACAGCTGGACAGCGAACACCGACACATCTGGCGGAGAAGTTCCCGCGGCCGACTTTGTCAACTTTGTCTTTTGCCACAAGCTGGAAGGCTGGCCGACACCATACTATTTACTGTCGAGCCCGGTGGTGGCGTGGTGGGTGGTGCATTCGGCTGCGCCTCGCGACCCGAGGCGACACAGACGTAGGTGCGCGGGTTCGAGCTCCACTGTTGCATATTTGAATTTGTTATGGGGGTCCGTCTATGAAGCAATGCGAAAAGCAGTCCCGTGGACGTTAATCAATCTTGGCTGGGGATCAGCCCGATTTTTTTATATTTTTCTATAGTTGCTGTAACTGACTGCATGGCTCTGTATGGCTCTGGATAGAAAAAATTGCTTGGCGAGTTGGTACGTTAGGTATTCAAGCTAATTTTTCGAAAACTGCATAAGCATTCGTTCGAACGATGAGAGCGGGATAATAGTTTAAGAGCTTAACCATCCCGGGAGCTGCCGCGCGGGATGTTGTCGTATAATAAAAACGGTTCTTTTTCTCTTTGATACGTAGGATGTTCTCTGCAGCACGAGCAATGCTGGCCAAGTCGTTACGTGATGTAATTATAAGCTGAATGAGCATTCCCGGTGTGCCGTCGTTAGCTAGCCTAAGTAGACCTGCACGTTGAGAGGCCCATGCCGGGCATTACAAAATTGAGGTGAGGTTATTCAAGCTTGACGTTAATTGCTGTTGTTGTTGTTGTTGCTGCTGCTACTACTGCTGATGTCGTTATTGGCAGCGGTTTCGTGGTAACTATTAGCGTTTTTGTCCAGTAACGATAACAGTCAGTAAAAAGTAGGCCGAGCAATAATATTCACGCGATTCATAAACCAACTGAGACCGCAGTCAGAAAAAATGTAGTGCGAATGCTGTAGACTCAAACAAACATTTACATGTTTGCGTTCATGTGGCCACTTCTCACTCGTTTTGCCTATTAAGCCAAGGCAGCAGGCGTCCCGGACGGTACCACCGGGTGTCACCCGGGGCATTAACCGTCCAGCCCCGTATTGGCAATAGCCTTAACAGCCTTCGAATGGGCCACGACAGGATGACAATATTAATTCGTTGCTAACCAATCTCTATCGTATGCCTTGCCCCCCGTTAGATGTTAAAACGGGGGTGTTACTATTGGGAGTTTGTACCGTCTGACTAACTTACATAGGGGCCAGTGAAGGTCCCCGCAGCCACGCACCAGCGGACCAAGGCCGGTAAGAGAGTCATAGTTACTCCCGCAAATTCTCATCATGCCCATGATATATATACGATGATTCATAACATAGCAACGATTTTCGTTTATATCCGAATACAAAATACGGTAAAAAGTAGAGCGATGCCTGGGAACAATGAATCCAATAGCTGCATAATGCCAAGTAGCACCGTAAAAGCGCGACTTTCGCTTGTATTATTATTATTATTATTATTATTATTATTATTATTATTATTATTATTATTATTATTATTATTTTAATTAGATAATCATATATGTGATTTTGTTCTCCGTGTCACTTCCTTTCCACAGTCGTTGCGATTGCAAAGAAAGAGAGACGAAATTTTTTTATTGTTCTTGTTTTTCTGTAGAACCCGTGTAGCAACATATGGGGTTGGTAGCGTCGGTGTTAGTCTGGCGATGCTTTTCTCCCGACGCGGGTCTACTCCAGTACGAAGCTAGACAAACTACTCGGGTCAGGAAACTTACTCACTTAACAAACGAACTTTTTGTTTTATTTTATTGCATATCGCATATCAAATATATAATTTTCATTGTGCTCGTTCGTCTTATTCGGCGTAGCGGGGTACAATTGGTAGGCCCACAGCCACGTGTAGCACAGTGATCGTAACGGGTGGCATTTAAATTTTAACTGTAATGCAAACATTTAAGTGTGCGTATAGAGGATAGTCTGCGGCATTATCAAACGAAAGCGTCGGTCTTCCATATAAAATGTTTATTAGAAGCACGAGTTCAGCTACAGCCTCCGTAAGCCGGTAGCAAATCCTGAAGTAGTAGAACCCGAGGCGCCGCGTTCTGCTTTGTTTCTACCGCATTGGTACGGCAACAGTACGACTTTCGCTTGTATTATTCTTATTATTCGTCGCGTTTCACTTAACTTCGCCAATGTGGAATATAAACGTGTACGGGCAGCACTAATCCATCGCAGAACAGATTTTTGGCCCACACACAACAAGTGAAATCATCTGTTTGGGAATCTATAGTAATGCTCTCACTCGCTTTGCTTAAGCGATTTAGCCACAGAAAATTGTACCGCCTTGTGAGCTCGGTTCCTGAACTGCTACTCTTTGTTGCTTTTATTGTACAGCTAATTTGCATGAAACGGCCGCGGCAGCAGCCTAATTGACTAATTCCACCGATAGGTGATCTAAATCTATTAAACCATTGGCTAGACCACCTTATAGCTGGAACTACGAAGTGAGCGATGGACTTTGACATTTGCAACAAGCTGGAAGTCGTTTACTAGCTGTAGTAGAGCTAATATTATCCTAGCCGTTACTTTTAAATATTAAATTAACTTTTGATAAGCATTTCAAAGCATCTAGAGTAAACTAAATTGAGTTTTCTTATAACCCTATATTGTGCAACTTTCAATTTTTGTAAGCCAAATATTCGTAAAACGTCAAGGTTGTCAGCTGCAATTAGGCTTGACAAGTTTACTCTTCGATCGTTATAATGTAACCCTAAGCGAAACACATGTAGCTATCGTAGCGTCACTTTTAGTAGCCCATTCGCTCTTATTCCGAGACGGTTTTACATTATTTATTTTAGCCATTGTCGGCAAGCTCTAACTTTCGTATATGCCTACTTAATTTACTCGAACACATCTCTGATTGTGGATATACCGCTTGCTTTCTCTCGGACTCGACTAAAATATCCAGTAATTTCTATGCGAATCAGGCAAGGGCCTCGGTCCGACAGTCTCTCTTAGCATCGATTCTAATCAGTTACATCAACTAACCCTGACCATCCTCAACTATGTCGGGAATTTACGGTAGAGAGAGGGAAAGTACAGATTGATGGAAATTCTATCTACGAGAGGAGCCAAGTCGTATTCGTCTTTCCTCGTTCTTAAAATAGGAGCAGACCCTAGTCATGTCTCGAGATCAAGTGGAGCTAGTTGTATTTATCTGCTAGGCTTCGCCAGGACTTGAAGCACTTATCCATGTTCGACGTTTCACCCTCTGCCACCATCCGCCGCCGTGTCAGGTTCGTTCCGCGCCGTCACTTCTTTTCTGCTACACATAGATGGTACCCGCTCGTACGATGCAATACGTATGCATCTACAACATGTACGGATCGTAAATGTACATGCCCTATGGTGCTGATCTCCCTCGCCGATGCTCGCCGGCCTGTCAATCTAGTTATGTACGACATGGTCCCGCTGATCCGTTGCGCTGATCCGTTGCGCTGCTCCAATGGTTTATAATCGTCTCTCGAGATTTTCCTCGAGACCTTGAACGGCTAGCCCTATTAACCGCGTCACACACTGAGAACGACGAATCGGACCCTGCGCTAACTGGCGATCCTTCTAAGTCGTTTGTCGCTTGACACAAACACACACCCACGCTCGACATGGGTAAATGATCAGCGATAAAAAGAAGAAGACGCTGCCCTGTTTTTCCCTAGATTGATTTCGTCGCGTCATTCAGACTTGTTCGAAGAGTTTTTCTGTCTTTCTCGCTTCTTTTCGCTTATTTTCGTCTGTACCACTCTGAGTCTCTGTTTCGCTTTTCAGACCTGCTTGTAATCTATCAGCCTCATCAGCATGTTTGTCCCGTCGCCGCCGACGTTGTTGACGATGTCTGTGCAAAACGTCGCCGGCTCCGGGTCTTTAAAATTGGCTGAGCTCGAATCTGTTTCCAAGATTCCGTCCCTCTGAGCGTTCTCGTTACTCCACGGGTAAGGGCCTATCCGCTCACAGCCAAATAAGAAGGCAACTCAACATTAGAGAGTCAACTGTTACATCAAGCTAGCTACTACTACTACCACCCTGTCTCACAGAAAAAGGGAAAGATTGAATTGGGCAAAGATCGGTATTTAGGCGAGCACTGCTGAGTGTGCAAACGTATTGTAAATGATTAATAAATCATCACAATATTTTCTATATATGTATATATATATATACATATGGTGTTCAAAACGTATCGCGACTTTTGTGTTTTTTCAAAAATTATTCATTTATTCATGAATATCTATTTTGTCCCCTTCAAAGTAATCCCCATGAGATATTATACACTTGTGCCAACGGTTTTTCCAATCTTCGAAGCACTTCAAAAAACCATTTTTTTTATCTTGTTCAGCTCCTCCTTCGATGCCGTCTTTATCTCGTCAAGCGTAGCGTAACGTCGTCCTTTCATGGGCCTCTTCAGTTTAGGGAACAAGAAAAAATCACAAGGGGCCAGATCTGGGGAATACGGTGGCTGCGGCATCATTAGTGTGTTGTTTTTGGCCAAAAACTCGCGTACAAGCAACGATGTGTGAGCAGGGGCGTTATCGTGGTGCAAAAGCCAATTTTTGTTCTTCCACAAATCCGGGCGTTTCTGGCGGATTGCTTCGTGCAAATTGCGCATAACTTGCAGGTAATATTCCTTATTGACCGTTCTACCATGTGGCAAGAACTCATGATGCACCACGCCCCTGCAATCGAAGAAAACTGTCAGCAAAACTTTCACATTCGACCGAACTTGGCGCGCTTTTTTCGGTCTTGGTTCGTGCGGCAGTTTCCATTGAGATGATTGAGCTTTGGTTTCCACGTCATAACCATAAACCCACGATTCGTCACCAGTTATGACCCTCTGGAGCAAATTTGGGTCGTCGCGGACAGAGTCCAACATCTCATTAGCAATGTTCACGCGATGCTGTTTTTGGTCGCAATTGAGCAATTTTGGTACGAATTTCGCGGCGACCCGTCTCATGCCCAAATCATTGATAAAAATCGAATGGCACGAGCCAATCGATATGTTTAGGTCCTCAGCAACTTCTCTAACGGTGATTCGACGATTGGCCAATACCATTTTCTCCGCTTCATTAATTTTTTCGTCTGTTGTTGAAGTGCTCGGGCGTCCGGCATGCTCTTCGTCGTTCACATCTTCTCGGCCTTCTGAGAACATTTTGTACCACCGATAAACGTTGCTTCGGTCCAAGGTAGCTTCTCCGTATGCCACAGTCAACATTCGGAATGCATCCGCGCACTTAATTTCGTTTTTCACACAAAATTTGATACAGGTTCTTTGATCCATTTTTTTGAATAGGTAAAAATCGAAGACGATCCAAAACACGTGCAAGCAAAGCAGCTGTCAACAATTAAGTGAACATTCAAAATGGCCGAGCTTGTCGGCATAAGTGAGAGACATGAGTACCAACATAACGCCACAAAAAAAATCGAAATTCGAATATACGTAACCCGCGAAAATTCAAAAGTCGCGATAACGATTGAACACACCTCGTATATATATATATATATATATATGTATATATATGTATATATATATATATATGTATATATATATATATATATATATATATATATATATATATATATATATATATATATATATTATATATATATATATATATATATGTATATATATATATATATGTTTCCCAAGAAGGATGCCATCAATGTTCACATAAATAGGGGTCGCCACGTAGAGTACACGTTAAACACGCGCCATATTCAGTACAAACCTAATTGATTTAACTGTGCGGCGAGAATGACAGGCAGAAGCAGTAGAAACACATTTTTCAGTACCTTTGTATTATATTCGGAACACCTTATTGCATCTGTAAATGAATTCGATTGCATTCATAATTTACCTGTCCAAACTATGTGATGGGTATACTGTTATCGTCCAGATGTCAGCTTCGCAAACTGTTAACATGATGTACAAACGCTATTTCTTTTGAGACATCAGCGCTGTATGGGACAAAGTGACGTTTTAATAGTGCTCAGGACATTCCCATCCTCGCTCATCAGTAAGACATACAAATTACGAAAGCTCTCTACAGGGCAACATTTATTTGCAGTAGCCTCTAAAGGGTTTATGCAAACACAGTCGTTCGCACGGAACCGGCTAGCAATCGTTTCTCTGACTTATGATAGTTTCGTACAGAAGGAGTTCCACACTTCCCTAAGAAAGATTTTTTGGGAGGGGTTTAGGGCTTAAAATTCAGTTACCTACGACTGAGTAAAGTCATACAGTGATTGGCTTTTCCATAACACGCTCACACTCAGGCAGTGTGAGACTCAGCCACCATACAGCAGGTCTCACAAGCAAGCCTTGGCGCTTGGCAAGAGTTGAGCCGTAGACTTGAGGCAATACTCACTAAGACCCTACATATATGTAAGTACAACTAAGGACGTGCCCGAAGTCGCGTGTATATATACGACCGACGAAATTGCTTTAATTCAGTAAAGGCACTTTCTCCCAAAGCCCGAAAAAGCACAAATACCTCATTACCACCTTCCAGCGTGACTGGTTGTTCAATGCCTGGCCGATTCATTGAAAATCATGCATGCATCCGCAGGGATTCAATGAATTCCGTGGCACGACACGGTCTTCCCTGCGCGAGGCGCTGTCGCCACACAGCAATGCAGCAGCAGCGCTGCGCTGTAAACGGTAAGCGACCTTTACCAATTAGAGCCTAGCCGATCTAGCTGGGGGGAGAACATCACAAACCTATACAGTCATCAGGAATGCATGCTTTACCACTAAATATCTGTAAAGATAAAACTGCTTATGGATGGATTTCCGAAAATTGTCCGTAATAGATGTAACCGCATGTAGCGTCAGACATGGGTACTCATGCTGTGTAATCGGCCGTCTGTTCTCTTATACGTTTTAGCTCATCATTAGAGCTGCATTTTAAGTTGTTTTTTTTTAAATGTTAATTATCAGTTAGAAATTTCTGCTGGTAAGCTTCCATAAACTTTGCTCTATTCAGAGATGGAGTGGATTCTTGTGGAGGCCAGCGCACGTTGTTAACATGCGCTGGCCTCCACACGTCTCGTATTACTGTAGCCCGTTAACACCCGCTGTTTGAGCAAGGCCACCTCCTGATTTAGGATAGAACCGTTACCAACACTCTAGCATCCGCTATGGTCGGGCATTGTGCCACCCATCTCTCGGACACGGCACCAGGCAGGCTGAGCAAGCTAAAATGCGTATATGACCCTCGCACGCAACTACCTCTTTTACCTCCAGTTGGTCAGAGAGTAAAGCAAAGAGTGCTTCTAATGTGGTTGGTGGCTGATGGGCGATTTTTAGAGTAGGCGGCTCATTGCGACTGTAAGCCGCAAGGCCGCACGTTAAGCAAAATCGAACAGAATCGAGCATAACTGCACTTTAAAGTGTAACAAACAACGACACGCCCTAGATCGACGAAATTATGTCGCCTACTAACGCGTAACCTAAGCGACGCATGCGCATCCTTAGACACGTGGACCGTCTTGGTCGTTGTCAGGCGAACTTTACCGAAACGAGGCAAACGTTGCTGACGACCACAGTGACGTGAGCACGTGCCTATCCAACAGCTCTGGATCTTACGTGCACCTCATCATTAGCAACCTCGCTCACTAAGGCCGATCACAAGAAAGATAGCCCTCATGGTCTCGACGCACCCTCACAGGGCGGATTACAAAATGGCATCCCCCTATCCAATCGCAGGTAGACATGCGGGATGATAGTCAGGGATAGAGCTGATTGAAGGAGAACGGCAGAGACGCCTCTCCCACGGCTTCGAAGTAATGCCAAAGTAATACCGAGCCTGGGCGGGTGGGGCGGAATCCAGGTTTAGTGGCTTTCCTATCCAGGTAGTCTCACACTAGTCACGCAGGCTGCTAGTGGCGCTTGTGCATCATGCATTCCCGAAACCTTCCAGAAAAAAAAACAAAAAAAAGAACGATCGCGAGAACTACAACAATGCGCCTCGTCAAGCCCGGTGGCGTGGTGCATTAGCCTGCGCCTCGCAACCGGAGGAGAGAGACACATAGGTGCACGGGTTCGAGCCCCATCGTTGTACATTTGTACTTATGGGGGTCCGTCTATGAAGCACTGCAAAAAGCGGTCCTGTGGACGTTAAATCTTGGCTGAGGGTCAGCCCGACACGTTTACAACAATGCGCGACACTCTACACACTGACGGCGTCGAGACGAGCTGTGTATTGGATAACGTTTTGAGAGGTGAGCAAGAGAAAAGTCTAAAAAGGTCGCCAATAAATAGATTGAATTCAGAAAGCGTAACAACGGGGGGGGGAAGGGGTGACGGTTTTTCGCTATTAGATGATCGAGGCGTAACCCAAGTCAAGCCTCGTTATTATGTCTCTGCCGTGTGCATGTACGACTATATATATATATATATATATATATATAGTCGTACTATATATATATATAGTACGACTATATAATATATATATATATATATATATATATATTATATAGTCGTACATATATATATATAGTCGCATGTACGACTATATATATATATATATATATATATATAGTCGTACTATATATATATAGTACGACTATATAATATATATATATACACGCTCACACACCCTATATACAGGGTGTGTGGGCGCTCGCATCTGTCAGTATATGGTTGTATGTGGTTGCCATGGCTACTAATTGCACGTATTGTAACGTTACACCTTTTACTTTATTTCACCATTTGCCTTATTATTACCCGCTTTAACTTATTACTTCGTTTGCCTTATTACCCTATTTGCCTCATACACCCTTTGCCCAATCTCCTACCCCCGCTGAAGCGAAATGCGCAATATGTCGGCTTGTGTGCGGCTGCCTTCTTCTGCGACAAAAATAGAAGTCTGGCCTTTCCAGTGCGGCTTTACTACTTTGTAAGCGTCGGACGAAAAACGAATTGTTCGCGTGCGTCCGAGACATTCTGCGGGAATGTCTGACAAATATCCATCAGGCAAGAACTCACTCGAAAACTCGAAAGAAAAAAAACCCAATATAACGCAAAGCAGCGCGTGCTAGTTTCATAACTGACCGAACATAACGGCAGACAATACATACATGCATAGACACACGCATGCACACGTGTATATACTCACATATAGTCCACCTATGACATTTGAGACACCAATACGAGCGGCCTTTCCTATTCTCTAGTCTCGCCGTCAAGTCTCCTGTTGCTGGTGCCGCCGCTGCTGCTGCTGCTGCTGCTGTCTAACCAACTTTTCTAAGGTGCGGCATTGCCAGACAACACAGATTTTGTAGGCACTATTTATGGCAGCGAATATGTACATTGTCAAACGTTTTAAAGTGAATTGGAAACATTTCAAAATAATAAAAACATTGAGTTCTTTTTTGGGGGTTTAACACTCTCATAAATATATTGTATTATAATAGGATGTTTTACATATACCGATCACTGGGAGTAAAAGGCATTAAGGGCGCGCACGATTCGCCATGAGTAGATATTGGCTGCCTTGGCCGATTTAACGATAGTCTTAGTCTTCACTATTGCGCCTGAACGTTGTAGGCTGCGGCACAGCCGCGGTTTTGATAACGCAACGGCCTGAAGTATCCAGTTTGTGAAGCTCGACGATTTTTTAAGAATCTCGGTTACATTATCTCGATAATCAAGAGACTCTGAAATATATACGCCGAGATTTTATAGTAGCTTTCGCAGCAAGTTGCACTTTTTTTATTTTTATTGATAAATATGTTATAATCATTTCTCAAAGAAACCGCTTGCGCTTTACTTCGATTTTAAAGCCCCTTTACCCCCCCCCCTTAAAGGGCGTGGAAAAGAAGTCGGACAATCAGGGTTGAAGGCGAAGCCCAACTCCTATTGACGACAGGATTGTGACGATCGTGTTGTGATCAACGTTTTCAAAGGCATTCTTTAGGTCAAAGAAAGTCGTTCAGTGTGTGTTGGTTTACGTGCAGTGCAATGTCGTTCAGGTACTCCAACACGCACTGAATTGTCGAACGCCCGGGACTGTAGGCAAACCGCTGGTCGGTGATATGTTCTTGTGCCTGAGCGTCATTGTAGATGTTATCCGCAATTATGCGCAAGCGCTTGTTTGCGGGATCCGTCTTGTCTTTAGACTTCTAAACAGGAACAGTATGATAGCTTGACTGTACAAATCCGGCATAACGCCATCGTTCACGGACCGCTGATAAACCAGACTGAGCGGCTATGCCAGCCCAACAACTGCCTTTTTAAAAAGTGCAGGAATTCCTTCAAATACCTAGCTTCTCTTGTTCACAAGGCGCTCCAAATACTTCATTACCACTCCTGGGCTAAGATTAAGTTCATCACGTCTATAGGTCTTGGCGAAGTGTTATATCAGGACGTCGCACTTCTCATGGTTATTCACAAAAAGGTTGCCGTGGCAGTTTCAGTCTTTTACTTCAGTCGACGCTATGCGTATGAATACACACGTTTTGGGGTCGCCACTCCGTACTACGTCAGCTTTTATGCGACGCAGGGCTCGTTCGAGATCCTGTTAAACTTTACTCATAGAGTGGTCCCCCGGGAGAAAATGTCGCGGTAAATCCCCTCCCTTGAGAGCCGTCCCTTGCCTTGGGGCATCTCAAATCAGTCCAATTGAAATTGGGCAGATTTAGGTCACCAACAAGACAACGGGTTGTGGTACCCCACACAAGTCATCAAGCTAAATTGATAGCTCTTGGATAGCTCGTCTACCGCGCTGTGCTCCTTCCGTACTTTTTAGACGCACACGAAAAGGTTTTTCAAAGAATTATGATTTATTTTTAAGTAAATGCACTTACTAGGTTTGGAAAGAAGTTCGAGTTTTTAAAAGCGCTACTTTAAACACATTTGGTGAAACCGATATCATCATATGAGTAAAGAATACAATTATCCCTCTCTGTTCACCTTTGGACTAACTATTTAAATCCAGAAATAGGCTTGTTTCTGGTTGAAAAAACGCTTAGCCAGTTTTTACGTCAGCTTCACTGGTAAAACTTTCACTTTTTATATGGCTGAACAGTAAGCGGAAATAGCTTTAATTCGTCAATGTCCGGAAATTACGGTTATTTGGGTCCGGGGAAGACGCAGGGTGCTGCAGAATTTCCCTTTCGAGCTCTTAGAAAACAGTTTCGTCGACGTTGGCAGTGTGACTAGCTTTGTCAAGAAGCAAAGTGACTTAGTCGCGTCGATAGGCTCTTTTCTGTAAAATAGCCTCGTTCACTGGACGCAACTGAATCATGTAGCGATGCTGATCAGCGTGCTACCTCTGTCAAGCATTTCTCAGAGTATTACACCTTTATAGTCTCACTACACATAAATAACAACCTTTCGGGTGGAACCCAGTGCCTTGTATGGATGTGGAACGAAGCATGTCTGTCGTTTAGCATCCTGACGCCACCCACCCGTTTCTGTACATCGAGTTGACATATAGACTCTACTTCTTGGCAGTGGTGATCCTGTACAAATATGGGCTACTGTGGCTGTGCGTTGTGTGATGCCGGGCAAAATGTTAGGCGGCAATTCTTTACGCAATCAATTTTTTTTCCTGTGCTTGCAGGGAACCAAAGCGCCAACTCTTTGACTAGGCCCCACTAAGCGAAGATGCTCGCGTATGCGAGATAAATATCGCGTGCTTGTCGCAGCATAGCCGCGCGGCCAATTCTCGGTAAAGTTGACTGCCGTCTTTACTAAAAGCCCTCTTCGTAAAAGGCGCTTTAGACAGTCGTCATCCAAGGTAGATTTTTTTTTTGTGGAGGAAAGGTAGATGGTCTTTAGATCGAAAAGTATAGTCATGTCGCACTTTCCATCCTTGAACTTCTCAATCTACTTTGGAGCTGTTCTCTCAGCATATAGAGCATACATGTCTTCATATAGAGCACAGATTTCCTAAACCGCCGGAAAGCATTGTAGAGCCGGTGCCGAGAATGAACTCTTGGAACATCCATTTCGGAGGAATCCCGTGCTACACGCTCAACTTAAAAAAGACAAATCGCCAACAATTTTGATATGTGAACACAGAGAAGCAAACTTTTGAGTTTACAGAAGACGAAGTCTAAAGTACAATTAGGTTGATGCTTGGATTTATGAGTGCAAAACCGTACACGGGCAGTAGCCATACTTATTAATAATTAAGTCATGTCCACCCTACATGTTATGCGCAAAACGCAATTAAACAAATGAGTTAGGAACAAATGGCAAATCAGCCGGAGCAGAACTGATCGTAAAGGAACACCCAAAGGCAAGGGCGCATCTTGTATGTCCATTCCTGGCTATATTTTTACCACCTGTAATCGCCAAGGAAAACACCGAACGAGTGGAGAAAAATCCAGCCGCCGTCCATTTACAGAAGGAAGGAGGCCCAATTGGCCCACGGATGTACCGTCGAATCGCCCTGACCAGTGTCCTGTATAATTTGCTCTCATATCTAATCGTCGCTAAATTACACTAAGATACTGTTCTAGATTTTCATTCAGATCAGTGCGGCTGCAGCACATCAAACGGCATCAAGATCAGAATATGACCTATGCGGCCTTTTTCGAGTTCCAGGCCGCGGACCATCCGAGAGAAGTTCGCCATCAAAGGCCAAATGTTTTACCTTGTGCGAGACATGCTGAACTACAACCTCATTGCCATCAGAAACTCAAACCATTACATTAAGAACTCTATGATGCAGAAAACGGGTGTAGCACAGGACGACTCGAAAGGTCGAGAACTTCTCTGCGAAATAAAAACACCACACAAATTCTATGCTGACTATCTTGTCATTTTGACCAGATTTCGGTACCAATTACAGCAAAACTTGATATCAAAACGTGGTATAAACGCAACCACTACTCCCGACACCTTGCGGCAATTCGAACGCCGTTACGTGCAGACTCGAAGCGCCGCCGCGTACAATTTCGAAACACCGCCGCGTGCAGCAACTCGAACGGCGCCACGTACGCGATAACTCGAGAGCGGAAGCGCGTCAAAACTTAAACGTTGCGAAACGACTCCAAGTCGACAGATTAGCAAGTGCGGGTAATACACGCACATTCGCTAACTGAAGGACGGGAGTAGCTGAGCACAGACTCGGCGACTCAAGACTTAAGCCCGGCAGGTCTCAGTCTTGCCACCCCCCTCCGTGATGGCCGCCTCTGGCGGCAGCCCGACAGGGCCCTCAGCTACTCAAGAGTTACATGACGAGGAACTCTCTAGCATGCTTGAGGAAGCATGGAGACCTGCGTCACAATTCAGTAGACGCAACTCTCGCGCTCTGAATCGACAAGCAAGCCTCCAGACAAAACAGGCTCAGGAACAGCCGCCTCTACCAGTAGCAAAACCTGAGGAAGCAAACACTCCCAGACGAAGCTATGGACACTCAGAGCGAGCCTAGATCTGCCTCCCTTAAGAGAAAAGCTAGCTACACTCCTGAATCAGAGAAGAAAACCCGCGCGCCTACTAGTCCTGAGCAAGAAGAGCCTCCTTCGCCTAGCTATGTAAACGAAAAAGACCTACAGTTCCTACTGACGTCCGTGGCCGACATAGAACAACTAGTCAGCAAACACCGAACTACGCACCTGCAAATCTCTAAAGCAGTGCAAACTATGGGCCTAAATATACGTGAAATCTGCCGTAGAGCGCTTGACGTAGATTTCACTCCCGCCAGAACAAAGGGACAGTCCGTCGAAACAAATACCGACCCACTCCCAGAGCTTGCACCTCTCCCGCCGCCAGAGGAATTTATAGCTGCAGAGATACAAAGCCTTCTCGTTAAAGAGGAACTAACCGACGAACAATATGCAGACCTCATGCAAAGGGAGAGCCTTACTGCTTTCACAAAAGTCCGACAAAGACGAACGCCTTATAAACCGACTATCGCCACAGTTCCCTGGACTGCAGGATGCATTGCCGCACCTTAAGGAAGGGAAGACTATTTTCCTGCAAAATCGGGACATCCTAACAATCGAGGGAGTTGAAAGCACTCCAGCTCCAACACGAGCACTCTACGCACGAATGATTCCGCATGCTGAAGAAAACGAAAACGATTTTTCTTTGCAAGTCCTAAGAGAGGCAGCAACCAGTCTCTGCGGCTTCCTTGGGACTAGAGACATCCAGGCAGCGGCAGTGGCCATCCCGGCAACAGCCGATATTACTCTGTTGAGAAAAGTATTAGAACAAGCCCTCGTGAAACATCCAGGAATGACCGTGGAAATCCGAGTTAAGGGCCGGAAAATAGAAAAGGCTCACGACAAAAAGAAGAGAAAGAAGCCTGACTCTACCTTTGCAGTTGTCGTGAAGTCAGGCAATGCATCATTTGCTGAAGCCCTACGTGCACTCAGGAACAACATTGACCCAGCGACAGCTGAACTGGACGTTAAAAGAGCCTCAAGAACAGCTACAGGCGAAATCCGACTGATCGTGCAAGGGACTACTCCCGATGCCCCCGGCAGAATTCTTCAGCACATAAAGGAGAAGGCGTCTTTGGAAGCGACAGCCCAAGCGGTCTCACAGACCAAGGCTACGATAATCCGGGACCTAGATGAGTCCATCGAGCCGAAAGACATTTTCAAAGCGCTTACCAAGAACGGAGCACCGGAAATGGCTTTTACCTTAAGTCCGCTAAAGAAAACCCGGGCGGGCGACTTCTCGTGCATTGTTAAAATGCCACCAGAGGAAGCCCAAAGATTGCTACGTCAAAGACATATACACCTTGGTTGGACTCGGTGCCGCATAGACGAAATGGTCTCGGTACCGCAGTGCTCACTGTGCCTGAGCTTTAACCACACGGCCAGGGACTGTACCGCAGCCCGACCAACCCAACCTCGCTGCTTCAAATGCGGAGGATAAGGACACGTCGCAAAGAGCTTCACGGCCAATATTTTTTTTTTTTTTTTTTTTTTTTTTTTTTTTTTTATAGAGGTGGAAAATGCTTTACGCACACCCTCCGATGTTAATGAAGGGTAGTGTGGGACTAAACGCCGGGGAAGAGTATAATACTCAATCCAATCCGCTCGTTCTACCCACTAAAAACCACCTCTCCCACCCTCTTCTGGTTCGGAATTGTGAACCATTACATCGAGACCAGAAGAGGGGAGTCCCGTGCTGCGACCCTCTCCTTAGTCTACGACTATGTCCCGAGCAGAGAGTGGGTCCTGCTCGGGAGTGAACACTAGAGGCCTAGTGTTGAATCGCGATCTGCGGCGATCTTCCTGGCGACATTTTTCGCGCATAAGCCCGTCTAAGTATTGGGTCCCGGCGTGCCAGTCCGTTGTCGACTTGAGCATGTTGGCCACGATGGTCGTGGTCGGGCTACCTTTGTGGACATAGGAGAAGCCCGTGCGGTAGGCCGCGAGGGCCTCGCAGTCCTCTACGGTGTGCGCCGCGTCGTCGGGTGCGCCTGTGGTGCAGAGAACGCAGATATCTGTATTCGCCTTGCCTATCCGGAAAAGGTACGACTGGAATTGTCCATGCCCTGTGAGCACTTGCACGGAGTGATATGTAAGTGCTCCCTTGAGCTTATACCAGGTTATGAGGTCTGTGATTAGGCTTCTTGTCCAGGCCCCTCTGGTATCCCCAGCTGGTGGGTTGGACCACGTGCCCGCCCATGTGACCAGGGAGTGCTCCCGTGCTTGGGTCCATGAAGTGTCGCCGTCCTTCTTGCGCTTGCTTCTTTCTTCAGCAAGTATGTCCCAAGGGATCTGGCAGGCGAGCGCCAACAGGACGTCCGTCGAGACAGTCCGGTAGGCCCGCGTGACCCTGATGGCCATCGCTCTTTGGGAGCTTCGTATCATGCGCCGTGCCTTTGCGGTCCGCAGCGCCATACCAGCCCATAAGGGCGCGGCATACAGAGCGATGGCCTCTGCCACGGCCGCTAGGAGCAGCCGCTTGGCGTGCGTTGCGCCCCCCTCGCGAGGAAGGATGCGTGCAAGGTTGGTGGAGACCTTCGCGACCTTCTGGATGATGCTCTGGATGTGTGGCAGGCCGGTGAGACCTGTGTCCAGCGTTACGCCTAAGTATTTTGCCTCCCGTTTGATAGTCAGGCGGTGTCCTGCAAGTTCTAACGATGCTTGCCTAGTACGACGGCGGCCGGTTAGGTAGATAACCTCGGTCTTCTGGGGGGCCAGCTTCAGGTAATTGTCGACCATCCACTTCTCTATTCTGAAAAGAGCCGTGTTCGCTCGCGCCTCGAGCACCGCCTCCGTTTTCGCGGTGACCACCAGCGCCAGATCGTCGGCGTAGGCGATTATGTCCACCCCGTCAGGCAGGTCGTCTAACCGCAGGACTCCGTCGTATGCTATATTCCAGAGGATCGGCCCGAGCACTGAGCCCTGCGGGACGCCCGCCGTGACAGGGTGGACCTCACCGTTGGCCGAAAGTGAACGCGCGTCAAGATACGAGGAAATAATCCGTCGCATGTAGGGGGATATGCCTCTCTGTTCAAGGGTGTCCATTATTACTTGCCAATTCGCTGTATTAAACGCGTTTTGCACGTCCAGCAGGATAAGTAAAACGTAATTGCGTGTCCTAAGTGTCCGTTGTTGTTCTGTGTAGGCTACCTGGAGCACTCGTTCGACGGCATCGAGGGTCGATCGGCTCTTGCGAAAGCCGTATTGGTTGTCCGACAGAGCGGCTTTCTCCTCGATCTCTTTGTTCAGGCGTCTGACTAGCACATTCTCGAAGAGTTTGCTGATTGTGTTGAGTAGACATATGGGGCGGTGGGTCGAAGAAGATCCCGCTGCTGCGTTCGGTTTCGGTATAAGAGTCAGGTGAGCGCGCTTCCACTGGGATGGAAAACGACCGTCCTGAAGTAAGCGTGTAAATAAGATAACGGCCAATAGTAGGTGCTATGTATGCAACGTAGATGGACACTACGCCACTACAACGCAATGTCCAGCATATAGACAACGGGTTACAAACCTCCGAGTAAGCCACAATCAAAATAACCAGCAAAATTAAAATACTGCAAATAAACCTCCGTAGAGCCCCCAGAGCATACGATCTGACGTCCCAATTCGCAACCGAAAACGACATAGAAATCCTGCTTCTCTCCGAGACCCCTACCACACAGCTTTCTCAACCCGGGCCCCACGCTGGTAACAAATCCGCTTCGATCAAGGTATTTCCTACAAGATACTCGCCCACGTCAGTGGGACAGGGGACCCACTTCTCCTTTATTACCACTTACGACTTCGCGATCTACTCAGTCTATATCTCTCCGAACTCCACCCTACAGGAATACAAGGACTTCCTTGAAGAACTAGACCTCAGCATGAGCGCTCGCGGTCACCGCAAGGCGATTGTGGGAGGGGACTTCAATGCGGCCCACAGTCTGTGGGGAAGCAGGTCCTCATCAAGGAAGGGAGAGATCCTGCTAGAATGGGCAACCCGGGCGGATCTACAACTCATGAACACCCAGGGATACACCTTTGATAATGGCAGGCACAAATCAACATTAGACCTGACATTTGCATCAGAGGGACTATCGCACCGAGTAACCGACTGGAGGATTCACGAGGAAGCAGAAACTCTATCCGACCATCTCTACGTAACCTTCTCTGTCAATCTAACTTCTTCGCAGCTTAATCGTCCTACAAAAGCGCAACGCTTTCCCAGGCTAAATTATACCCGCCTGCAGAAAGCATTAAGAAGAAAAGTACATAACCTCACTGAATGCTCGGCAGCAGAAATCTCTACACTACTAGAGGAAGCCTGCCGAGAGTCCAGCTCCCGCCCACACCCTTAGATAGCCAATCGTCCACCGTGCTACTGGTGGAATAATCGGATTGCCGAAAAGCGAAGGGCCTGCCACCGCATACGGCGAGTATGCACGCGCCGCAGAGCAAGGCACCGACGAGAACTCTTCTACCTATGGGAAGAGTACAAAGAAGCACGAAGAGCCTTACATAAAGCCATTAAGGTTAGTAAAAAAGACCACTGGATCTCTCTGGATGAGAAAGTCGAGGGAAACCCTTGGGGCAAAGGATACATGATTGTGCGAAAAAAAATGCCTAGATCTTTCCTTCGAGCCAATCTCAATTCAAGAGATCTGAATAGTGGCTGAACGCATACGACCAGGGAAAGCCCCGGGCCCAGATGCTGTCCCCCTCAAGTAGTACGCGTACTCCTAAAGAACCATTCAAAGGTATTCAAACGCATGATGGACACAATCCTCACCAGCGGAGAATACCCAAAGCTTTGGAAAATGGCACGCCTAACCCTTGTCCCGAAACCCGGGAAGCCACAAGGAGACCCCTCAGCATACCGCCCTATAAGCATGCTCTCCTGCCTATCCAAGGCAGCTGAGCATATTATCAACGGGCGACTAGTTACAGAATTAGAAGACAAGAAGGCGCTGTCAGAAAACCAGCATGGTTTCCGCGCCGAGCACTCCACACACTCGGCTATCAGCAAAGTTCTCAACATAGCTGAAACACAAAGAAATTCACCTATCGCAAACCGGGCGCACTGCCTGGCCGTCCTTATTGATGTCAAAAACGCGTTTAATACGCTCTCGTGGGACGCCATAAACCAAGCACTTGGAAATAAAGGCGTGTCTCTTTACCTACGACGTATCTTAGCGTCGTATCTAAAGGACCGAGCATCTACATACGATGGAGTGGACTACGCCGTCACTGCCGGGGTTCCCCAAGGATCTGTACTGGGACCAACCCTGTGGAACATAACCTATGATGGAGTACTAAGACTGCCGCATCCCCCGGGAGTTTTTTCTATCGCCTACGCAGACGATCTGGCACTGATCGTTACCGCCAGTGACGAGGATTTGCTCGAAGGTACAGCCAACGGAGCCTTGGCGGATATCCAACAACACCTCCGCACGCTTGGCCTCGAACTGGCTTCACAAAAAACGGAAGCAATCCTTCTAAACGGTCTGAAGCGTCTTCCACGCAACCTAAATTTACACCTGGAAGGCCATCCAATAACACCCACGCCCGTGGTCAAGTACCTGGGCGTGATCCCGGATAGAGCTCTCACAGGAACATCTCATGTGCGCTATGCAGCTAAAAAAGCAGCCAAAGCCTCAGCAGAGTTACGGAAAATCCTCCCACGGACCAGAGGAGCAAGCGACTCTCGGCGCCGACTCTTAGCATCAGTAATAGACAGCATCATGTTATACGCCGCACCCTTATGGGAACGCACTACTACAAGAGCTACAACACGTCGCCTCCTCAACAAGACCCAAAGACCTATGGCGCTTAACCTAACACGAGCAAGTCGCACGGCCTCCACAGCAGCCGTACAGGTACTCTCCAGACAAATTCCCTGGGACTTGAGAGTAAAAGAATTGGCATCAAGAAACCCTGTAACCAACGTTCTGACGGAGGGCACACTAGTCAGCAGAACTGACACACTAAGCGAATGGAGCCAGCCATGGGAAGCAATCCAGCCGGGCCATCCTGGATATTGGACAAGATCAATACTTCCTGATCTTAAAAAATGGTACAGCCTCAAACACGGCTCGCTTACCTACCCACTAGCGCAACTGTTAACAGGTCATGGTGCCTGTTTTCAGCAGTACCTACACCGCATCGGTAAAACTGACTCCCCTGTATGCCGCATGTGCAACTCGGGGGAGCCGGATGATGTTAGGCACTGCTATGAGCGGTGCTCCTTCTTCGACACTGAGCGAGAGCTATCGTCCCGGAACCTAAGACTGCAGAACCCCCTGACATGCCAGGTCCTTGTTGAGCCGCTCCTCAAAAATTACAAATCCTGGATTCTAGTAAGAAGATTCGCACAAGGTATCTCTGAGGCGAAAATAACCGCCGCACAAAGCCGACCAGCCTAAATGGCAAGAAGAGTGGCCAGGCGAAGTAATCTCGAGAAGACAGTACTGCGGCCACTCCCCGTCAAGGGGCAAAGAGATGGATGGAATTTAGTGGGTGCGAGTCCCACACTACCGAGGCTTTAACAACGTCGCCCGGTGTGCACAACGCATTTTACCAGTTACCTGTATAAAAAAAAAAAATATATATATATATATACGTCACTGTATTATACGAAAAGTAAACAATATCGATTGAAATACAAAAAAAAAAATATATATATATATATATATATATATATATATGGTGTGATAAATTATAGTATTTTTTAATTATAAAACATGATATATAGAGCTTAACTTCATATAATAACTTTATATAATAGGCATCTTCCGAAAAAAGTTGCTTTTTCCACTTTCCTCGCCTAATCTAGAAAAACTTATAATAATTATTTTACTGTATTTAGCGAGATAACTGATTAGCTTGTCTCAATCCCGTCCCTCAAACTGTATGTCCTAACTTGTCGATCAGAGGATGTTGCGGTAACACAAATCTACCCTGTTTTTATCTACCACAATCGCATTATGTTTAATTATACAACACAAGCACTGTACCACATCGTAGACCTATGTTACTGAACAGAAAAACTCCAGACTGCCAGTTCTTGGAACTTACACAATGACGTTCTTTCATAAATATGCGTTGCGTTAAAATGAAGCCCGTTACCGTAAGCGGTGACTAGCTTTTTGCGGTCTTCTTTGCCATTTTTAAATGTTGATTGAAACGTGTATTTAGATATACTCGTACGCGTATAGATAAACGAAAAAGTGTTGCTTAAGATATGACAATGTCATTCACAGTTTGCAGGTTTTGATCGTTGCTCACCTTACGCAAAGCATTTTGTGCCCCAATTAGGACTGGAACAATTGAACGATACTGATACGCCGTTAGAGGAAACGAGTTTAATATGATGTTGCCCGCAATCGAAGCACACGGCAGCTTGGGTAAGATAGCGAAGTATACATTTTAATAGCTAAGTCGAAGTTTATATATTAATAGTTTAATCAAAGTTTACCTTTTAATAGTTTAGTTAGTCGAGCCATTGCAGTGATTCAATATGGAGAAAAAGCTAAAAGCCTTTGAAATATATTTTATAAAACATTCTAAAACGTTTTCTTTCTTTTACTTGACACCCAACGTGAAGATAACTTAGCAGTCCCGAGTTCTATGTACTGTTTCCTTTTAAAATATTCCCCTTAGGCTATGTATGATGTGTATAGTATACTGTATATATAATATACCGTGTATAATACATTTAACGGTGTGGATAATGCCTGGACTGAAGACCGCGTTTAGCATTGCTGTCTCCACGGACATGCTTGGCAGGCGAGGAGTGCACGCCACTTTGCGTGCTTACCCGTTATGCATGCGCTTCATATATAATAGTGGCGTCCGACCTGCGTCCGACTGAATATGATAGCGCGACTATGGACGATTAAGAATCCTAGAACATTCCACTATGGCCCCTTTGGTTAACGTCCTTTGGAAACGATACAGTTAGTTTGTTCATTGTCCGAACAACATCAGGTATTGCATTTTATTGTAATAGAAGTATGCTTAGAGAATGCGGATTGGAGCACCATCAAGTAAATGATATGTCTTGCGCTGCTAGCCGCAACGTTGGCAAGTAACCATCATTGACTTTGTCGTAGGCAGGTCGTGCGCAAATTTTATGGTGAAATCCATGTACAGAGAATTGAAGTGTAAGATGACGAGTATATGCGTGACGAATATTGGGTCGTCCTGCCACGTGTTCCAGGTGAAGGCTGGCGTCGTAACAAAGACTTTCGATCGACATCGTTTATTTCTGTGTTCCAACTCCGACTGTGCTGCGTATACGCCTCAGTGCAAGGCAGTTTGTATCTTCGCTACAAAGTCTTTGCGAAGAGAAGCGTTCTGTTTCCTTGAAGATAAAGCCCTAGCCAGATTTGCGCCTCTCCTGAATTGAATAGCATTTGCCCACATTTTTAACTAGCCCATTCGCATTCACATAACTCTGTAGGGTTGCAAGCGTTTGCTGAGGGTGCAAATGGCTTCTGGAGAAAAAGACCAAATCGTCGGCGTAGAGCAACAAACTGACGAACTTGCGTCGGTTATAATATATATATATATATATATAAGCTTAAACGACATATTGTGTACACTTACGGCTCCACGTTTATCCAAGGGGGCGCTGCGTCTATATTGCTCCTCGCAGACGTTTCGTCGTATGACCGAAAAATACAACTGGCGTACTCATCTGCCAAAAGCTCTAGAGGCCAAACTTTTTGGAAGTATAGAACAAAGTTTAACTTTGACCATTCTGATTCGGCCGGCCGCCGCGTCCTGAATCCAACCGATTTAGTGCAATTTAGATCCAAAAGCTCTTAGTTGCGACAGCACGACGTGATACCTCACGAATTTCTCTTCGTTGATGCTAAAATATCAATCGTGGATCTGCCCTGTGGCCCTACAATTGTATATACGTCCAGAGTGGTAGCAAGCCACAGATTGCAATCGAGTAGTGTGCTGATCAGCGATAGGCAGTTTAGGTCACCACAAACAAAAGCTGGCTTTCGTAGATCAGTTGTATTAAGCGATCGACAACAACGTATGAAGTAAATAAAAAAAAATCTGTCAAAATTGCCATTGCTCAGCCAGAGCTTGAGTAAAGACAATTGTATTACATTTTCTAGTAGTTAAATTGATACAGTTGTCATCATTGTAGTGATTCTTCACCAAATGAAGTAATCTCGAGAAGACAGTACTGCGGGCACTCTCCGACGAGGGGAAAGAGGACGACTGGATTTTAGTGGGTGCAAGTCCCACACAACCGTGACATTAACAACGACGCCCGGTGTGCATAATGCATTTTACCAATTACTTTTATAAAAAAAAGTTGTCATCATTATAGTGAAACTTCACTTCATCAGGTCTGCCATTGTGCAAAACGACTACGCCTTCGCTTGTTCCCCCTGGCCCTGCCAAGACACTCAACGGTATAAAATGCCTTCACTTTTATGTTAGTTGTAGACCCGTTTCGAGCGGGAGGACGCTTTCTTCAGAATGGGTACTGACCCATGTCCATAATCCGCAATTATCGGATGGAGGAGCAGACGGATTGTATAAGAAGTAAAAGTCGGCTATCATTGCAGGAAATCGCAACAAATTACTTGGGTCACGCCCTCAATTCCCATAACGGTAGGTCTAACTTTTTGGAAACTTGCTTTCTCAACAAATATAAGGAGGCAGATGATCCGAAATTTTAGTGATTCATATTTGCTATAATGCATATATATATATATATATATATATATATATATATATATATAAACTAACTTAGTACGTTTTGAATGGCAATACTCATTTAAAAAAAATTATTCTCACTGCAAGCAAGTTCACAAGACGTCTTCCACATATGTTCTACTTTTAACTGAAACGTGCTTATAGTCCGCGTGCGAGATAACAAGAATAAAACGACATAGTATATTGCCTAGCAAATTAAAGTAAATGTTGGCATTTTGCATGTTCAAACTACTCAACCTGATAAACTGTCACTGGTAAACCACTTATAGCATTAACTGTTGTTTAAATAAGAGGCGTCGCGAGTGCCAGGAGGCACACACCTCAAAGGCAGGTAGCGTAACTAGTGTAGAACTCACAAACCCACAAAACTCGTATTCCTCGCTCTCGCCCAGTCTTGGTACTGCTCAGTCATTACATCAAATCCACGGGGGGGAGGTGTCTTCGCGCCGTCCGCTCTCAACAATTCCTTTGCTTTCCCCATGATCAAGCACCAACGTGTGGGTTGTCTAGATTGGCCCTGGCAATGCCAAGTTTAACCAGCCTGGGGGTGCATCGAGAGTGCCCCAGGGTTCAGCTGCAGAACCAGCTGCCTTCTTCTCTCTGAGAATAACTCCGAGACACTATCACATAACCCTTATGTTAAGTAAGATTAATAACTGAATAAGGTAAAACTCGCAGTGCCATTGTGATGATGATAATGATAGTCATTATTACCACTATTAGGACTAACGAAATCAAACAGATGCGCTGAGTGAATACGCGGATTTCTAGATTCGCGCCATACGATGATTTACATTTACCTACCACACACGGTGGCAGAACTTGCAGGATAGCACCTCTTGCAGGACACACGCATTGCGAACTAGCATGAAGTCCCTGAACTATGTCGAGGTGCAGACTCGTATTTCTCTCGTTTTGCGTAATTGTTTTTGTTGTTGATAGAAGGTAAGGTAGACTAGAGGCTAGCCAACTAGTTCCTTGTTTGCACGTAACGCTTGAAGTATACTGGTTGGTTTTCAGTTAAATGCACCGATTTTGACCTACTGATTTGACTGCGGCGTTTCATTAACTACCTGCCGCTGTTACGCGACTCTTTTGGAGAAAACTGACGTCGTTATAGACGTAGGTGGTCTCAGCCATACGCACGGGCCATGACGGGGTTTAATAGTCGGGCAGTTGTTGAGGCACGATATCTTTGTTGTTGCAGCTTCTGCTGCATGCATTATAGGCTTAGGTAAGAGGCAATTATTTCTTCTCTCCTTATCCTCTTAGTTTGTCCACCTGGCACTCCTGCCGCCAAACCCTCAAGATAATCGAATTCGAGTGCGCGTAGTTTACGCGGCGCTGTTGAATTTCGTTAGCGACGCTGGCTTATAAGACTAGCCTTAAAGTATATATTTTGGCCTTATATGGAAAAGTGGTATATATATATATATATATATATATATATATATATATATATATATATATATATATATTATTTACATAAACTTGCATTGGAGGAACACGCTTGTCTAAGGGCACTTCTAAAAATACTGCGTGTATTGTAGACAGGAAAATAAGGAGACCAAGCACAATATCGTGTCATCTTTCCGAGAGGAGGTTTGATGGATTTACGGAATTGCCTAGCATAGCACGCTGGACAATGGAGACGAATCTCATCACGATCACAATAGGCGACACTAGGTAAATGCGTCTACGAACGTGCACGAGCAACGTGCATGTTAATATATATATATATATATAGAGAGAGAGAGAGAGAGAGAAGGATGGATTTATTATTCGCTTGATATGTATAGCTTGACACACGTGTCATCCTTTTATATTGAAGGAGGATCTAGGGTTTCCCCAACAGTTCTTGTGGCAGCATAGTCGACTGACTCTAAGCAGTATGGCTTATTATCTACATTCAATGAGGATCACTCAAAGAAAATTAGATTAACAACAATGATTAAATCGGTTAATATATATATATATATATATATATATATATATATATATATATATGCTTTGCTTCTCTCACGACTATTACGGGTCATTTATTATAAATTATATAGATGCTAATATAGATACGTGGTTCGAAACGTATGATAAAAAAATAATTACATAATTCTTATTTCTATATTTATTTCTCGGTTTTGCTTTCTTGGAGACATGGCACGAAATAAAATAAAACTCTTAATTGTTTTTACAATATTTATTACGTGTTCGCTTTACGGTGTAAGACATAGCGCCAAGTCTGGTCCTAGGACTCCTAATAAATGCAAATGTTGCTTAATTTGTTTGCTTTATCAGCGCAATGGCTGATTTTAGTGTTTTTAACGTGAAACAATAAAAAAACGGGACATCACTCGATCTCAATTTTTGCAAACTGTTATTCAAATATTTTTATAATATGACTTAGTTACTTAGTTAGTTACTCATTACCAAATATTCTTATGTTAATCTTCATGCTTGTCGAGCATCAATTCGCTTGCAATGGCTGTAATGTCTCGAATGTGGTGAAAATAACTACAAATAAATAAACCATTAATAATTTGTATTATCGCCTATTAATTATGACTAAACAATGATAGCGTTTATATATATATATACAGGGTGTTCCTATTTGTGTGTCCAAAACGCTAGGGTATGGTCAAACTCGGTGAGAAAATCATTTTTGCCAATGGGTGGAAGCCGGGAAAACGTTTTGTTTAGGAGTGAGGATGAAATTTATAAAAGCAGTTATTCTGTCTTTTTTCTCCTACATAGTTGTGCAAAATCTACGTTTGCGGGAGAACCAGTCAGCGCAAAAAGAAACCGATCATACCGGCGTGTTTGGCGGAAAATTCTGCACAATAAAGTATACATTACTAGCTTGTGTAGCAAAAAGCGAATACCCAGATTAAGGAAAGTCATAAAAAGTCAAAATGTTACGTTAACGCTTTTTTGTGCAACATCGTAAATTTTTCCATTACGACCAAAAATGCACGTCCAAAAGACTACTCTCAGGCAATAGCAGATTTAATGCCCACTACATTCGTACCAAAGTGATGGTGCTGCGTTACGTAGTTGCCAAGTGACTAAGCTTTTTCGACAGTCATAGTTGTTATGTTTCACGTTGAAGTTTTCACGTCCAGAACCGTAGCATTTTGCCAAGACGTTTCCGCCCCCTCTTTCCATTAGAAAAAATTATTCTCTTGCTGAGTTCTACCAAACCTCAAAATATGTACCTAACTTTCTCATACACCCTATGCAAGTATGCATGCCTTCGCTTTCGATATGACTGTCGAAAAAGCTTAGTTACTTGGCAACTACGTAACGCAGCACCATCACTTTGGTACGAATGTAGTGGGCATTAAATCTGCTATTGCCTGAGAGTAGTCTTTTGGACGTGCATTTTTGGTCGTAATGGAAAAAATTACGATGTTGCACAAAAAGCGTTAACGTAGCATTTTGACTTTTTATGACTTTCCTTAATCTGGCTATTCGCTTTTTGCTACGCAAGCTAGTAATGTATACTTTATTGTGCAGAATTTTCCGCCAAACACGCCGGTATGATCGGTTCCTTTGTGCGCTGACTGGTTCTCCCGCAAACGTAGATTTTGCACAACTATGTAGGAGAAAAAAGACAGAATAACTGCTTTTATAAATTTCATCCTCACTCCTAAACAAAACGTTTTCCCGGCTTCCACCCATTGGCAAAAATTATTTTCTCACCGAGTTTGACCATACCCTAGCGTTTTGGACACACAAATAGGAACACCCTGTATATAACCTTTTTTAGGTGTATCTCAAAGCTCGTAATATCACCTGTCTGGAATTTCAAAAAGCTCATGCTGACTACGGTGCCGGAAAGAGACGTTCTTTGTAAGTACCAAAAAGTAAGTATCATGTAGATTGGTCTCGAATTGCGTTTGTAGCAGGTCGCGCAACTGTAACATGTTGGACCCTCCAGTGGCAATGTAGCAGGACAAGTACCGGACTGCAATTGATTTTTTTAGAAGGTTTAATTGCAACATAAATTAAGGCCAAACTAGATGCAGCTTACAGAAGTAATGCTTTGGCGTACAGTAACCATTACCAAACAGATTGTCTCATTTAAAAGGAGTGGTGTGGGCACCCGTCAGTGGGCAGTACGTCAAATATTGCATCAGCACTAATGCATGAAAGACACTAAGGCAAAGCGGCTACCATACCAGGAAAAATTGACACGCGTGTCATTAATTGTGCCTTTCAACAGGAAGAGCAACGACTGTAGAGTATTACGCAATAGTTACGCCTTGAGCATTGTGGCCCGCTATGCAGAACAGAACTGTGCTGTTTCGTCACAATGCGCCCATCCACGCCTCTCTTTCTACCATGGCCAATTTACACGAAGTAAAGTTTTTATTGTCGGGCATCCCCCGTGTCCCGTGCGACTACTACACTATTAGTTTGAAAACCTCATGAAATGCCTCTCCGGAGAGGGAAGTTTGCCTAGCGGCCAACAAGCTTAAGACAGGAAAAGCCCCAGGCCATGACGTCGTCCCCCCGCTGCAGCCAAGCTCCTGTTCAAAGAGCACCCAGCCCTGCGAAAATCCTTACCTCCGCGATGAGAACAAACGAGTTCCCACCAGCATGAAAACAAGCAAAAGTAATCCTTGTACCCAAAGCAAATAGAAGAGACCGGTCATTCTGTTTACTAAGCGCCTTAGCCAAGGGATATGAAACCATTATCGGAGAAGGGCTTAGGCTGTTTGTGAAAAAGTGCGGACTCTTGTCACCGGCATAATTTGGCTTCCGTAAATACAGATTTGTCCCAACGACAATCAATAGGGTCCTCAGTAGAGCTGAACAGGTGCGTAGATCCACCATCTCTACAAGACAGCTAGTCATGGTCACTCTCTTGGATGTGAGGAACGTCTTTCATGGAAGACCACTTTGGTAGCGCTTGTTCGTAAAAAAACGTTCCGCTATACTTAGTATAGATGATTTCTGGATACCTCAAGGAGAAGTCCGTTTCAAACGGCAAGGTGGTCTTCTTGATGACAGGCGGGGTGCCACAAGGCTCAATTATGGACCCACCGTTATGGAGCCTGGCCAATAACGACTTCCTGCGGCAAACCAGTCTACTCCCAGAAATAGAAACGATTGCTTACGCTAACGAACGAGCGTGAGCTAAACACAGGCAGCGCTTTGCACTCAACAGCGAAATGGGTGAAGACCGCGGAACTGGCACTCGCCCCAGAAAAAGTGAAATCATCCTCCTGACTGACAAAAAGGGAGTTCGACCGTTACATATAGGTCGCAGGACAAACAGTGAAGTTCGTGAAAGAAGCCCGCTACCTTGGGATCACGCTGGACACGTCTATGACCGGCTTATGTCGGATAAAGAAGGCAGAAGAAGAGCATCTGAGACGCCAAACGCTATTGCCAGAGTACTTCCGAAAATACACGGACCGGAAATTTGTACAAAAACTACTGGTTGTGGTAGCCTGGACCTCAAAGCGTCTGAAAGACATTGCCTGTGGGATGTTGGCACACCTACAGAGAGTAACAAAGAAAAAGAGAGAAACGCTAATATAGAAGACTGGCAAGCTGAGTGAGAGGTCATTCCTTCTGGTGCACCCGAGAAAAAGCCTAAGCTTTTTTCGGCCCTGACAGATGGAGAAACTTGTGAGCGACCCCGGCCAAATGATCTGATAGAACACTCGCCACTTTTTTAATGGCCTTATAGCACTGCCCTATTGAGATCTGGGCCATCAGAGAGTGAAGTTTTAGAGAGGAGGTGCTTTTAGTGGGTATGAGTCTCAGCGAAGTAACATCGATCCTCTGGGGTCAAGTCCCACCCAGCTCGAAACGGAAAGTCATTTTCCCTACTCGCAGGGGTAGTGCGTAACCGCACTTAACCTTACTCAACAAAAAGGAGCTCATTTTTTGACTCGTCGAATAACGGAGGCAAGATTATGCAGGTATGTCGACCTCAACGCATGTCACTTCTGACCGGCGTGGGCGTTTCGTAGGAATATTTTACACTTGGCTGAAACCTCTCAGGTTCTGCCCTATGTGATTAGCCCCCTTAGCACGAGCTAGGTCATTTCGTAAAGATATCCCAACGGGGGGCGGGGGGGGGTAAATGGTCTAGGCACAATCAAGCCTACTTCATCTTAGTGTTGTTGACTGGTAATATTTTACTAGCATAGGCGCTGACAAGGAGAGCTACTACGACGTAATTGGGCAGGCTGTAAGGTAACAGCAGCCATAACAACTGTAGTCTGGAAGGCCAAGGGGGCCGCTGCTGCTGCTGGTGATGATGATAATACTGCGGCTGCCAATCAGGCCTGCCAGTATGGCGATGGATGAAATGCCATAGACAGCTAGCTTCATTACTGTGTCTTGCCACTGGCTCCAACCTTGATAAGCACGTACTTGTTATAAACAGTATGCATATATTTATATATATATATATATATACAGGCGAGCACTGCCGAGTGTGCAAACGTATTGTAAATGATTAATAAATCATCACAATATTTTCTATATATATACAAGTATAAATGTATATTTATATATAAATATATATATATAGGAATTTATACTCGTGTTTCGTCATGTTCATCATGCCCTTAAAATTTCAAAACGTTCAAATAAATCAAGCCGAAATTATCACCAAAAAACATGAGTTGCTATTTTTTTGCAACGCACTTTATATATATATATATATATTATATATATATTATATATATATATATATATATATATATATTATATATATATATATATATAAAGTGCGTTGCAAAAAATTAGCAACTCATGTTTTCTGGTGATAATTTCGGCTTGACTTATTTGAACGTTTTGAAATTTTAAGGGCATGATGAACATGACGAAACACGAGTATGTTGTTAATTTCGTCTCAATCTCACAATCGGTTCATACAAAAAAATAAAAAGTGTGAAAAAACAGTGTTGCAAAATATTAGCAACAATAACGCCTTACGGCGTATTCGATTCTTAGCAGGGCTGTATGACTTATTTGATACTACATATTCTATTTTAGAAACGGGTTTTTCGTCCCTTCTTCTGAATCAAATCGTAAACTCGGTCTTTCGTGAAGTTAATGAGCTGTTGTAAGTGCGAAAGTGGGATATTAGTCCATGCTTGCTGGACAGCTTCTTTGAGGTCCGACAAATTATCATATTGTCGACCATTTGCGTAAATCTGCTTCACCAAGTGTCCCCAAAGATTTTCGATGGGATTCAGGTCTGGACTCAATGCCGGTCAGTCAAAAAGTAGCACTCCTTGTTCTTGAAAAAAGGCTATAGTGCTAGCCGAGGTACGAAACGTGGCGTTGTCTTGTTGAAAAACTGCGTCAGGTCCCCCAATTCTTCAGAAATGCGCTTCGCTGTTAGTTCGGCACAACGACTGAGCTGTAGAATATTTTGCAGCTATAGAATGATTGATTTAGCTAGACAATATTCCTGACATTTGATCTTCGGGATCGAATATCAGCTGTAGCATCGACTATCCTTTACAAACAATAGCTGTGTTGTTAGCATGTTATTGTTGCTAATATTTTGCAACACTGTTTTTTCACACTTTTTATTTTTTTGTATGAACCGATTGTGAGATTGAGACGAAATTAACAACATACTCGTGTTTCGTCATGTTCATCATGCCCTTAAAATTTCACCAAAAAACATGAATTGCTATTTTTTTGCAACGCACTTTATATATATATATATATATGTATATATATATATATATATATATAGAGAGAGAGAGAGAGAGAGAGAGAGAGAGAGATGGAGGGAGAGAGAGGGTCTCGGAAAAAATGAAATTAAGGGTAAACAAGTCATATACAGGCAAATGAAAATTAGCAATGGGGACAAGATCAAGTTTGACGGGCATATGTCAAAGAAGGCAAAGCGGGAAAAGGGGGGAAGAATGGGTATACGAAAATTCAAGAGCGAGTGGGCTATTGGCAGATGCCAGGGCAAGGCTGTTGGATACAAGGATACAACGAGCTAAATATAGGAAGAGGCAAAGTACAGAATGTCAAGCTTGTTGTCTACGTAATAAGTCAATCGAACATATCTAAAAGAATGTACAGCCTTGGGGCGAGCAGAGATATAGACCTGTCGGAGGCCTTAGATTTAGGACCAAATGTTAGAAACGACTACGTCGATATTACAAAGAAGAGGTTGTCCCAATAAAAGGCAACTTCTCGGTAGGTATTGAAGGAAACTTTGATTATATGGATGCGTATATATATATATGCTGCCGCTGTAAGCGCCCCTAATATAAATTGATGGCATGTGTATTTAGGTATGCATGCCAAGCGAATAATAATTAATCAATCACTTAATCATGTATATATATATATATACCGTTTTAACATACTCGTGTAAACACATATGTGAGTACCCATAATACAATTTACTTACATGAGATGTATTAATACATGCAAAACGCAGCGAATAAGCATATATGTATACTTATACTAAATTCGGTACTACTACTGCGCGTTGCTTAGGAAAGCCATTTCATGAATTCGCTTAAATAGTTTCAAGAATGCTAAGCACTGAATCTTCCTGGAATCGGTCCACAAATAACCGGTAAGCGGCAGGCGGGCGTGATCACAAAGTTTTTTAAGCGAAAAAGGTATGTAAAGGCTTTTTAGCTTAAAAGGTAAATCTAAAATGTGGTTTGGCATTTCGAGGATCTAATAGAGACCGGGACACCTGGAAACAATCACTTTAGGTGAATGTCGGCGCCTAAGGAATGACCCAGCTAAGGAGCTCTAACAAGAACGCGAGGTAACACTCGATCGGTGGCAGAAGAAGCGGGACAGTATCCCGGACGGACAACCAGGAGCGCCTGTGAGGAACCTTATTCCGAACATCCGCCGATGGATGAATCGTCCCGGGGGTTGTCTTACTTACCATTTGACCCAGGTTTTCATGGGTCATGGCGATTTCCAGGTGTATCTAAACCGGATAGGAATGGTTGACTCAACGCAATGTTTGTATTGCGACGAGGTGGACTCTTCGGAACATATGGTTTTGAGATGCGCCGCATGGACCGAAACCAGACGAGGCATGCCCAGAAAGCACCCTCTGGGAGAGCTAGTCGCACACATGCTCACGTCGGTCAACAATTTTTTTTTTCTGGGATGTTTTGGGAATGCATGATGCACATGCGCCACTAGCAGCCAGTGTGACTAGTGTGAGACTCGCAAACCCACTAAACCCGGATTCCTCCCCCCCCCCGCCCAGACTCGGTATTACTTTGGCATTACTTCGAAGCCGTGGGATCGGTCAACAACTGGGACGCGGCTGCAAAGCCTATTCAACGTATTATAAAGGCCAAGGAAAATGCCGGAAGAAGAAGACTAGTGGAAAGCATAAGAGAGTCACTTGCATCACGCGACTCGACAAGCAGGACATAATGATTTAAAGCTTCCGAGACTTCCCCACAGCCTGTGCGTAGTTACTCTTCTCTGTCAAGAATCCCGCAGGCCGGAGGGTCATCTTAAGGGGGATACATATATGTAGGCACTGTCGTGCATATATGTAGGGTTTTAGTGGGTATTGCCTTAAGCCTACGACTCGACTCCTGCAAAGCGCCAAGGCTTGGTGGTGAGACAGTGCTGTTTGTGGCTGAGTGTGAGCATATTCTGGGGACAGCCAATCCTGTAGCTTTGCTGAATCGTACGTAAATGTATTTTAAACTCTTAACCCTCTAAAAAAGTAAATCCTTTAAGCACTCAGTACCCTAAGATCGATAAATTGCCCACACGACCGTTGTCAAAGGCGGATTTGTAGTGCATCATTGTCTCGCCCAGGCAGAAAAGTGAGAAAAAACTTCGTTCAAAGGCGGGCAACAAACACTCATTGCGGTAATGTCCTGTCAACCACTCCAACGAGAGTTGGATAGATCTCACGGGCGGCCACAAAGTATACACATGCACTCGGCGAGATCTCATGAAAGAATGGGTATTGTCTTACGCCATATCCAGTTTCACGCCAACGCTTACATCCGGTAAAGGAATTGTCTCGAAAGGATAGTTTGGAACCCATAGAGCATCCACCACAACGTCAGGCTATAATTTATATCAGGCGCTTGAAAGCGTTCAGTGAAAGATACAATTACGTCTTGGAGGAATTACTTCGTCGACTTAAGAAACGCCAATATATATTTAAGAGAACAAGCAAGCTAATCATCAAGTCAAGACGTCGTCGAGCAGATAGCGGGAACTACTTTAGCAGTTGATCCTACGCGGACTCCCAGGCAAATTCGTGTTTCTCTATTAGGCAATGCATTTTGCACACACCCAAGAGTCGTGCATGCAGATATATATATATATATATATATATATATAGATACACACAGCTATGTACAACTGTACACTTGTATATGTATATGTGATATATATATATATATATATACACACACCTATGTACAACTGTACACATGTATATGTATATGTGATATGTTTATATTTAGACTCGGTGCAATATCTTCATACTGTGATGAGCGATGTGAGGAAGCACAAACTTATTTAGCCAAATCATGCACGTGCATGGTCATTTTCCCATTAACGTAATGACATACACGGTAATGTAAGCATGTATGCACGTTTGCGGAAAAAGCGTGCCTGGTACAACACAATCAAAGCGAAATTCGATCTTTAGACCAAGTGGGTCGTATTTTCAGTCTTAAAGAGGTTATTTTTTCTGGTAAGCAACCGAAAAATGTTGCACTACTGATACTTAAATATTATTATTATATTATAGATACTTAAAGGTAAAACGGCATCTCTACAAATCAGGTCGCTAATCGAAAAATACCATGCAATTGTGCTGTCGTCAGCAATGCGTATATTTGCCAATTCTGTGTATAGACCTAAACCGATGCGACACATGCTTCGAGGGAGGAAATTTTATACTATAAGAAAAGCATCTAGCGGTAAACCTCTGACATAGCCGCTACGACTAGGTACAATTGTTACATATGCATCGACAGTTTAACCTTATCTTAGGTACCTGACCGTCCAATGTTAGTCGCTACTAGAGCACCCAGCGACACCGACACAGAGGCACGGGTTTTGCGTCCTCTGAAATTGTATTGTCCAGCCTTGGACATTGGGCAAATGTGGTACACGATTCAAGGCTTATCAATGAAAAGATTTCGCAATTGTTTAGCGTGACGCGCCTAATCAATGTTTACAGCGGTGGCTGGTGTCGAACAATCAGCACGGAACAGTTTACTTCGATGCTCTCCATCACTAACTCTATTCGATCAGAGACATTGCAGGTCAGCATAGCAGCTGCAGATAATACGTAGTGGTCACGCAAACGCCTCACTATGTTACTATTATGTTTTACACTCAGCATGCAATGTATTAACGAAAACCACCTATAGAGGCTAGAAACGCCTTGCAGCGGCAACAAGAACAACAGCTACGACAATATATATATATATATATATATAAATTTCTTTATTTTCTGTATAATAAATTAAGTATATATTACACATATCACGATGGATTGGCTAAGCCAATGTGCCTATTGGGCTTTATAGACATATATATGTGCTTTGTTTACTTAAAGGATAGGAATTTGTTTTAACATAAAATTACCAATCCCCTCGGGTGTACGTCAGCTGTATGTCCTGGTAACCCTCCAGGAGGACAGCGACATAACGATCTTTTTTCGAGCAGTGCATTTGGGCTCGTACCTCACTTGAGATCTTGTGGTCGTTAGTATGCGATTAAAAAAGAAACTGCAAAACTCCTCATTGGAAAAAAATAGTTGGCAAATCTACAGTCTAATTAGTTAAAAGTGCCTATGATATCTTTAACAACGGTTTGCGTCGGTGGAACGTCACAACGATAAGAAACTCGGCGTGTGAATTTCTTGATTACACATTTCAGTAGTCGTCTATCTTTCTCATTCATGGGGTACCACACTTGAGAGGCATACGTCAGGATTGGTTTCACATAAATATCGAATCATTTTATATAGAGTTTGGGATTTTTAACAATGAAGGACCTGATGATCCAGTTGTATCTTTTCGTCGCCTTGAGCGCGACTTGTCGACGCAGCTCTGAAAATTTCATGTCAGGCGTCAGCGTTCCGATAAATGGTGTCTCCGATAACACTCTTGAACAACTTTGATGGGGTGCACGTCAGTGAAACATTTCGTTTATTTTCAACGCATGTTGTATCTCCTTTTTTGTGCACGGGGTATACTATAGCCATCTTGAACAAATTAGGAAGCAGACTTTCGTTTAGAGTTCCTTCAAGAATCATGGATAATGGAATACAAACATGAAATCTGCATCGCTTATAAAAATAGCTTGGCAGACCGTCCGGTGTGACGCTAAGTTTCGACTTGAGTTTCTTCAGGTTGCAGGGTTGGAGGTTTTCGGGGGAGGTATTAACAATGTCTACGTAATGAATATCATTAGCAACGTCTGTGATCTTCGTACCGTTCTGGTCAACAAGAATATCTTTGTAATCTTCGTATTGTTCTGGTCAACTAGAATATCCAATTGATCTCGGGACTTCATACGCTTTGATACGTATCGATGCACCTCTGTCATGTCGCATTGTCAGTCGATCCATCTGTGTTCCTCAATGACGCGTTGGCGGCGAACTCTGCGTTCCAAGAGTTTCCTGAATCTTTCAGATTTTTCACGATCATTTTCACTTTCGAGTTGATGGCTGAGATTTCGGACGTTTGCCTCAATAATACTGGGAGGTTTCTTAAAGACAGGAACAAAGAGGTCGCGGAAGAAAGTCAAGTACTCAATCAGTTGAACAAACATGACATTCACAGTTCGACATTGTCTGAAAAGGGTTTTCCAATTTATCAGACTCAAATGAAAATTGACCGTGTCGTAATCCCCATTCTTGTAGTCGTCGTAGGAGATGGGAATGCTGCTGTCTTCATCGGCGGCGTACAGAGCTCCTCCGGCACTCGCAACATGAATCTGACTGCCTGATGATCACTTGGGAACGGGCATCACGTAACGAAGACATCCTGCACTGAATCATCATTGCACAGTATTAGGTCGAGCAGATTCCCGCCACTCAAACGAGTGGGTTGATGAACAAGTTCTATTAATCCGGTTTTAGAGCAGTTATCAGTGAAAACAGATTCTTGCGTTGCGGCGGAGTCTCCTGGGCACGACAGGTTGACCCAATCGATTAAATGAAGATTGAGGTCGCCGCACAGAACCACGGTAGCATCAATATTGCACAGTCTACCAAGTTGTTCGCAGAGTCTTTCCATGTAGCTCGTTAGTTGGCCGGAAGTTGGCCGGTTGGGGATATATACGCGCAGAGTATGCGAGCCGATGAGCTCTTGAAAATGAGATCAACACACCCCAGTTCAAGCGTATCACCATCACCAAGATCAGCAATCATTTATGTAAGGCAACTCTTCACCAAAACCAGGACGTCGCCGCCGCCGCTTCTTGTGCTTCGGTCCTTCTTGAACACACGATGAGCACCTTGTGTTTTCCAGTTCTCACCGTCATAAACGGAGGCATCACTGAGCCAAGTGTCAGTGACAAGACAGACGTAAATATCGTTAGAAGTCACGTGCACAATTGTAGGGTGTTACACAACTAATGCGGAACAAGAACAGATATATATATATATATATATATATATCAAGAATAATCAAATACACAGTTTCGTATTTGTTTCTCGATATCGGTCTTGCCCGCGTAGGTTGGGCTCACATTTGCTCTCACTGAGCAGACAGTGCTGACGACACGATAAATATATATATATATATATATATATATATATATATATATCAACACATTGTTATTAGTGCGCGGCCGTACTGAATCTCCTAATTCACACCTAGCCTATCCTACGCGCACACATGAGTGACGTGCAGCGTGTCCGGGTCTGACTCGCCTGTAGATGGCGGCCCTGACGCGCAGCGGCGGATGCAGAGGCACGAGTCAAGAGTGTTTCTATTTAACATGGCCGCAGCCGCTTAAATTCTAAGTGTGAGTTCTGGCGGCGAAACAGCTTCGCGCTAACCGACGGGGCATAGAGTGTGAGCTAGCTAGGCAATACTACGAAGAGAGGCGGCGCTGCCGTAATGCTCTCTGTCGTATCGTGAATTATAATAAATAAGAATCAGTGAGTGTGCAAACTCGTGCATTTTCGTCTGTCTTCACTCTACGGTTCCGTTGGCAACATATTGGACGCATAAATACCGTTAGCCGACCGACCCCCTCCCTGGCGGCATTCCACGCTACTAAAACGTTGTCAGCTACAACGTGCACTCTACGTGCTTCCCGCCTGTCTGCTTAATTGTGTGCCACGCTTCATCTGTTTGTCGTTTGTTCTAATTGTGTGGCTCGCTCTAACTGTCTGTGACATAGGGTGTCGATCGCGTCGAGTTCGGCAAGAAAATATTTTTTTCCCACTGGAAGGAGGGCGCGGAAATGTCGTGTCTAAGAGTGAAGATGAAATTCATAAAAGTAGTAATTCCGCCTTTTTTTCTCCAACATAGTTGTCCAAAATCTACGCGAATGACATCCGACGCACGAACGACACTCGGCACAAGCTAACGAAAAGCAAATAGCCGGATTGAGAAAAGTCACAAAAATTCGATTTGTTGGTATGTCTTACGTTGAAGTTTTTACGTGCAGAATTGTGAAAATTTGCCATCGCGACAAAAAAATTACACTCACAACACTGTTCTCAAACATATAGCAATTTTAGACTTTTACGTTCAGAATTTTAAAATTTTGTCTTCACTCCTAAACAAGACGTCTGCGCTCCCTCCTTCCATTGAACAAAAATATTTTCTTACCGAGTTCTATCAAACCTTAAAATAAGCACATACGGTCATGATATAATATATATATATATATAGAGAGAGAGAGAGAGACTCAGTACTGATTTAACTCATAGTAGGTTGTCAAGCTATGTCAGCCCTACGTCCAGGCCTGGTCCAGACCGCTTCAAGGAGGTGCCAAGTACCGCCGTATATGTATATATATATATATATATATATATATATGCTATACGTGTACGAGTATATTGAGTACGAATATATTTACTATCCGTTTGACCTGTATACCTTAATATACATGCCACACTTGTAGATAAGATGCGCTTAGAGCGGCAGCATACCATGTTACCAATGATTAATCTTCCAATTCCCATTGAGCAAGTTCCTTCCATTGGGACAACCTCTTTTTTAACATATCGACGTGGTCCATCCGGCATTTGGTTCTATAGCTAGTGCTTCCGACAGGTCAGAATCTCTGACCTTCCCTAGAATTGTGCATTAATTTAGAATATTTTCAGTTGACTTATTTCCTCCTCTACACACTCGACATTTTATACTTCTCTCTATATATTTATTTTCCTTTTCCATATATAGCTCTTAAACTCAAGCTGGCCTTATTGCCAATTTCCATTAATGCCCGTTAATGCATTGTCACCCTTTATTTTACCATTGCTACGATACATTTGCTCTTGTTCGTTGCTGACTATTTTGTCAATCTTTCTAGCCGGCGTTCCTTACTCCATCTGCTCGCGAATAGTGCCCTATATCTTTAATCACTCCACTACCACCCACGTTATGGGTGTCATTCCTTCCTTTTCCTATCTTAAAGCAATTATCATAAGCGTCTCTAATTATCCTATGCGTCTCCTCCAGCCGACCACTTGCCACTAAGAGATGTGTTTATGTAATTTCATTATGAATCTACTACTAATTAATTTTGATTGCCATTAGTAAGCAATTATGGGGATTAATACAACTTTTTACAGAGTCTCCAGAAGCCCTTCGGCTGATGAAAGGGACCTCCAGCCGCAGCGTTGCCGCGCCGAAACTCGATCAATATAGGCTGTATTTGACGTATTTTGTTTTTAGTCCATTGCTGCTTATACAGACATTTATTTTGTATAGCGATCCACACATTTCTTTTGTACCAGCTCCGGCTCTTTCTTCTTTCGCTTACTTCTACCCAATTGTGATGTCTTCTAATATTGTATGCTTTTGTTTGATCTATCTTGATTTACTCTACACAAATATCTATTTTACCCTTCGCCAGCACACAGTCCACGCTTGACGTTCACTTCCCCTGTGTGTATGTATATCTCCCTTGAATTCAGGTGCGAATTTGCTTGGAAATAAAAAAACATTGCTTGGAAACAAAAACATTTGCTTGGAAACAAAAAATGCTTGGAAAAAAAATCGATTAGAAATAAAAACAGGGCTCGACTCTGCTGCTTATAACAGCTCCTTGTCAGCTCCGTCCGCTCTACCATCGATGTCGACATACACATTCCAATTTCTGTGACAACTTTTGGCGCCTCTATACTGAGGTTCCCCAACTATCGTATGTACTTGCTCTCTCTCTCCTCTCTCTCTCTTCTTCTTCTCTTTTACTTCAGACCTAAAATCGTCTTTCTCCGTATTGCTTGGCGCTCTATGCTCCCATAGCTGCTCTTATTCTTCCTAGGCGCGTCTCTGTAATGACCAGACCCTTTGACAGTACCAACTTCGTTACACGAAATAACTTCCCTGCTTATTATAGCCAACATCCCCAAACCTAGTGTAAATAACAATCTTAACATTCATTACGTCTGAGGACGGATGGATCAACCGTGCCTTAAATTGGCCTAACAATAAAATATTCATGTATTATACAATGCCAATATTTTGCAAAAGCCTTGTAAAACACGATAATATTCTCGACGCTGGTATTTAGCGATGCTTGGAACAACAAGTAGTTCGCACGAGAATTATTTATTTTTAATTTTCTGCGAACTCACTTGCATTAAAAATTATGTTAATGACGTAGGATATGACTTAAACGTTCGCATCGTACATGCGCTTCAACACCACAAGCGCATCAAACAGATGTAAATCATTTGTATGCGTCTTGCGTCTAGAAGAAAATGCTAGGGATTTAGTTAGTGATCCTTGTTGCCTTCCTTAGCTGTGTCAACACGGCCACACGAAAGTTACCCGTCAAAAGTTACTTCTTAGTCCTTTTCTGATGTGTCCACAGAAATGGGCTGTCCAATCAAGCGATAAATTGTGCTGTCTAGACTGCTTTCCTGGTCGTGCGTCCGTTGGTTCTGTTGTCCCGTCCTGTTTGCCTATATCTGGCATCCAACAATTCCCCCCGGGTTCAAGTACCTACACCTCAGTACTTACACATCCTGCCTCAAAATTTCTATTCAGGGCTCGTATTTTAAAATGCGCTGGCCCATTGCCGTCGGCCCCATGGTTGTGCCTCCTCCAGTTTTTCGGTTCGTGCCTCCAATCCCCTGGTCAATCGGTTATACCAAGCCGACATCTCTGATCTTCTTGCAATTGCAGCGGTTGTCGTTGTTCCTGCTGCTCGCCCACCTCTAGCATCTCTTTTTCCTGTCGTGAGCCCTCTTCCCGGTGTCTCTCTTCTCCCCTTGGGGTCTTCGTCGCGTGCTCTTTTCGCGGTCTTGTTGTTGTTCCTCTGTTGATGCCGCCGTTTGCCTCCACTGCACCGTTCTCTTCATCTCGACGTTTCTACTCTTCTTCTACTACTTCGGCACTGTGGTTGATGTTAAACATCACTGCATTCTCTTCAATAGCGCACCTTTCTTTGTCATACACTTTTTTTCCGAGTTACAAACCGACCACTGCGTGGGCATGGAGCCTGAGGGAGCCATTCCTTAATGAATCTGTTGGATTGGGCGACGCACCAGCACGTTTGGCCACACCCCTTGACAGAATGTCGTCACCACAGGCGATATACGCTGTGCCAAATAAACGTACCACTTAACTGTGGTGTAAATCTGTGATTTGGTGCTGCCCGTAGAAAATTCCTAACTGGATCCTGAATTAACTCTTATGTTTAAATGTCTCTCGCCTTACTGCCTCTATCGGCACATTATCCATAAGCGCGCTTTTCTCCAACAACTTATCGCTATAAATAAATACATCATTTGACTGTGGGTCAACTGTAGTGAAAATCTGTGATTTGGTCTCGAAAAGCAGATAACAGCACGCTTTCGTCCACGAAGTATTTAAAGTCACTACACTTTAATGTACCCGTATATATAAGGTGTTGGACTCGAGATCTCAAAAGTCATATAAAAACGAAAATGTTTAAGATATTCTATAGAGAGAAAAACGGAGTGAAAAAAATAAATTCCAAAAAATCCTTTGGGCCAGAGGTCACATCTGACTCTTACATATGGCACGTGCAAGAACTTTTCCTGAATTACGTGAGGGTTCTCGATTGCTCAGATGCGACAGTTTTGCTTATTCACACTTTCATTCAGATAGAAATGGGATTGATCGGAATATATTAGCTTCTTCTGAAAATCGGCATCACCCTGCATCGTCTCGGAAACCCAAATAACGAAGTTTAGCCGCTCTCGATGGTCTGTAGGCTTGAACTCTAGCGTTAACTGAATCTTATATGGATACATCGCTAAAACCGACCTCGAAATACACCAGACTGAATAAGGGCGAAAGACCTGGTTGTTGGGCCCGTTGCTTCCGGAAAATGTTCTATACTGTCGTCCACAGCAGCAATATTTTCAGCCGAACGCGCGCTCCAAGTATTCCAGGGCTTGCCGCATTACATGCTGAACCTGTCCTGGTTACTAAACTTTTGCACAAGTTCACGAATAATGTTCTCGTAAGGCCAGTTATGTCGACCGTAAATTGCACGAAGAGTTCGCCAACATACAGCAGAGTTTCCTCCTTTCATGATAAATGTTCACTACCTCTACACGTTCTTCCGTCGACTAACGCTTCGTCTTGGATTTGTCAGCCCTATCCTGTTTACGAAGAGAGCAGAGAGGCAGATGCAGAGATAGAGAAAGATGTAGAGCGAAAAAGAGAAAACTAGAAAGGGTCAGAGAAACTGAGCGCGGAAAGCTTTGAAAGATGCCTGCTCATTATTCGGACGCCCTGATACATATACATATGTGCATACATGCATATGTACAACCGTATACATGCGTGTGCACGTATCTGCATATCGATCGTGCAGTAGTAGGAAATCGTTGCAGCCTTAGTACGAGGAGATGTATGCGTAAGCCGCGCCCATTTGACGTTCGTGAGTGCTGCAGATCGGCTATCCGGCAGATCGGCTGTGCCATGGGCCTTGGCACGCTTCACTTGCAGCCAGCCCATTAACACGCACACTGGGTTATCAGATCTATTGAATGAATGAGTGAATCATGACGGAGACGCCGTCGCCGACGACGAAGAAAACTGCGCCGTAAAGGTCACGTCATGTATCACGTCAACTAAATTTCAAATGGTGATATCAGTAACGAGATGAGAGCTGCTGTAACTGTTGCTCGATGCGGCAAACGTTGGCCTAGCAAAGCGTCTACCCTATGTTTATCTTGATATATAGATAGTAGATAGTATATATAAAGTTGCTATAAACAAATATATATATATAATATATATATATAAATATTAGATAATATATAATATATAATATATATATAATATTATTATATATATAAATGTATATATATATTATATATATATATATATATTATATATATTATATATAGCAAAAGCGAGTGCTATCCGATAGATAGCAAAAACCATAACTAGAGTAACAGGAGATCCTTGACCACGCCGCCACAAAGTGCAGTCTCTACCTCTACACATACCGTACTCTTTACTTGAGGTTTGGAGCGAAATCAACAGAAACAGTCGGCCAACAGTTTTCGTCGTATCCAAACTGTCAACTGCTTCCGACGGCACTTTGGCGCTTTGCTGGGGCTGACACTGTTGGTTGTTTAAGTGGTCAAGCATTCACTCTGCTTTTACTTCTACGCTTTATGCTTCTGCGTATTTTACCATCGCCCCCTTTAAAGTTTCTTAATAACCTTGCCGGCCTGGCCCTGAGTCAAGCCTACGTTAATGCTCTGTTCCGGCTTGCAAGCGGAAACATGAACTGTAACGACGACGGCGATGATGATGCAATGATTAGGAATATATGCAAGCATTGCAGATACATTGAATGTTTCGGATGCCTTTCGTCTTTCTGCTGCCGAAGAAGCCACTTACAAAGGGAAGTCGGAAGAAAAGTTTTCGATTTCGCTGTTATATATAGAATATATAAACAGCCATTTGTATTGACAAGCAAATACAAATACTACCACTTGGACACGAGTGATAAAAAGAGTAATTGAGCGTGAAAGCCAAAATATAGGAATTAAAAAAAAACATTATATTTTGCAAGGCGAAAAAAAAATAAAAAAATAGTCTAAAAAATAAATAAAAAAGCTAAGCGTCAAATATATATATATATATATATATATATTATATATATATATATATATATATATATATATATATACACATTTATTTAGAAATACAAATAGAGCTACAATTGTCTCCCGAGAGCGTGTGCACTGGCGATATTACTCTCTCTTATAGAATGGGTTGGGACCACTTCAGCAGCGTGCCCTGGACGGACGCCGCGTTTATATATATATATATATATATATATATGACGCATTAAGCGCATTGAAACACCTTTATTTGCATTTACTTGTCAATACAAATGGGTACTTAGAGAGTGAGAAAGCGAGAAATATAACAAAATATTGAGGCAGTGAAGCAATACATGCCGGCATCTCCAATACCAATAATCAGTTTGGCCCTCTCGCCGAACCGCTGCTCCCAGGCACTATACGAATTGAGATTTCAAGAACGAGACAGAAGGCGGAGTAAGCTGTATGAGGGTGACTATCGACCTTGGTCCATTAGAGAAACACCTGTAGAACACATGCTATATCGAAGCATGACCACACAAATAGTGAGAGAGAGAAAGATGTCGCATGGTATTCGTAGCCATGGAATTTACTACTAATGGGACTGGCTTAAAGCCCTGCCTTAGCACATGCAAAATTCCATTACTTTATGCGTGGCGGCCACTCTAGGAGGCCCCATCTGCGAAAATGTTTGCTGTGCGATGTGTGGAGCAGAGGTTAAGGCTGATTGATGGTTGTCACCCGTTAAGCCGCCCACAAAGCTCTAGCCGATATTGCAAGTGGAATAAAAGGCGAAACTGCCATTACATTAGAGTCAAAATAACTTGACCTCGAAAACGAGAGAGACCTGATAAGGCTACATTGCAACTTTGGTCGCATGGTAAATGTTTAGCTTGGGACGGTACAGTGTTTTGCACCGCAGCGCCCTCATATCTACGCAAAAACTTCATCGCCGCTGGATAGGTCGCTTAGCATGTTGAATTAGAAAATACATAAATACTCTAGTCTAGATAATTATATCATTTCGAAGCAATATCTTTGAAGACGATCGGGCGTATGAGCTGCGGCGGAGCAAAGTTTGTCGTCATATGGCAAGACGGATGGAAGCTGTAACGTGTGACCGTCGCGAGGAAGATATTGTAAGCTAATTACTCTCATGTGCCGTCCATAGAGGCAACGCTGATTCTATCATTGGGGCGATGAGTTCAGATTTAATTCTTTATAAATACATCCGTTTTGCAGGCCTCTTTTCCTCGGCAACGTGTCAGGAATCATTTTCGCGTCCATGCTGAACTTCTAACGCGATGCGCTGCTTCAGGGACGCTGTGGATCGTTTGTCTCTGTTCGACTTCTCGATGATCTGGCCGATTGTACACGCTTTAGCCATAGCGTCCCATCTTCAGACGCCTGATACCTCAATGATGAACGGACAGATGGGACTCATCCCTCAAGGCTTCGTAATAACGAGTTGTATCCTTTGCCGCATTGAGTGCGACCTTGCCTAACATGCGGGAAACCGCCGTATTTCTTTCCGCTTGAGTGTTCCGCATCGACACGTCCTAAGTCAACAGTTTCCCCATGGCTCAGAGGGTTAGGGTGAATTCGTCTGATCAAATATCTTCATCTTCATTTAGATGTGTCGACTCGACGCGCACGGCAAAGCACATCAATTACGGAGTCCCGACGTGCCTGCTTCGTGGGTGCCGCCCCCTTGCAACTTGGCCTATAAGAACATGGGTGAGTAGCGTAAACATCAAGACCTCGGCGTAGGTTGGACACGGCCCTGAACTCCAGATTTGACAGAACGGTGTGAAGATTGTCATTCGGGCGGATGTTAGCTAAAAACCACTCTCCAACCTTGATGCGTGGGCCAAGTGGACCGAGCTCATCAGGCTTGCAGCTAGCGAGCCCTTGAGGTTGAACTGGGCTTGCGCCAGGGAAACGTTGTCCCGCGCTGAATAATAATAATAATTGATAATAATAAAGAGAAGAGCTCTTAGAAGGGCAGGGATACCATCTACGCCCGAACCAGTAGGTCTTATTGGCAGCAGTGAGTTGTGACCTGACGGGGTCACCACCCGCTGTGGTCGCACGGAAAATGCCTTGTATGGGATGTAACGGTGTCATGCACGGCGGCGTTATCATATTTACGCCACAGCGCAGTCGAATCGGGATGGGTAGCAGAACGTGCGGATTCTGAAAAACGGAGGAAGTATCTAGAACTATCTAGAAGCTACCACATTGCACCCATTACATTAGAGACACTCGGCCCCATCAGCACAGGTACAGCAAAACGCCTGCAAGACATCGGAAAACGAATCGAAGACGTTACGGGCGATCGACGCGAGGCCATGTTTTTGAGACAGATGATGTCTTTGGCCGTGTGTAGAGGGAACGTGGCTTCCATTATAGGCGCCATGAACTGACAGAAAGCGAACAGAGCAGGATAAACATGATTTAAACGTTCATACCTCACAATTGTATTAACTAAATAATAATAATATTAATATAATAATAATAATAATAATAATAATAATAATAATAATAATAATAATAATAATAATAATAATAATATAATAATAATAATAAATATTATTATTAAACCTTTAAGCCAGGTTTATCATACTCGCTTGCTATCAATTCATGGCGCCTATAATAGAAGCCACGTTCTCCCTACAAACGGCAATTTCTTTTCCTGATCATGTCACTTCCTAGCTTCTCCTGCTTCATTTTTGACGACGACAACAACGACAGCGACAGCACAACAACAACAACAACAACAACAACGACAACGACTGCGACAACATCACCATCACCACCAACAAGAAGAAAGACAACGACTGCGACAACACCAACAAGAACAACACTAACACCACCACCAACAACAAAACTTTATCATCACTGTCGACTTCTTTGTCTCCTTGTTGTCCTTGCTTTCAGCATTGTCCAGCCAATCTGCAGCCAAACGCCGCCACTAAAGTCAAAGTCATCAGTTAGTCATCATGAGAAGAACAGAAGAACCCCGGAATCGACGACGCGACAGAAAACACGATACACGCCCCTCGAAACCGGTCGTCTTACCTTTTTATGCTTTGTTTGTTCGTCCGTTACGCTCGCAACACACAGACTTATTTATACTTACCATGCTATGCGCGTGTGTTGAAGCCTGCATGGCCGTGGGCGGGTCCCCGCGCCCGAGGGTGGCGACTGCGCCGCATTGCCAACTGCGTGTTTCAGACAAATCGTATCCGACCTGCATACTCACCGATCAATCGTACCAGCCCGAAATTACAGAATTGCCTGCCTATTGACCACTTTTGACCACGTTGACTACCGTTTGTCCGATCAGCCAGACTGTCATGTTGACTGGTCATTCAACTCACCCGTCATGGGAAACCGTGGTCATCCTTTGCGTCAGCCCGGCGTTGGCAATACTGGACTAGTAAATTCACAATACTGATTAAGCCGAAATTGGTTCCCATCCCGATCTTTACCACACGGATTGAGATTGGTTGTAAGAGCTGATTTCTTCTTTGTTCGTATAAGTATAGAAAAATTATGGCCTACTCCACTATTATAAATGTGTCTATGTCAGCTATAGGGACGTGTATACGGCATTGGTTGGACTGAAATGGTCTATATATGAATTACATTAAAATGGCTTATATATCTCTATTTTTCCCCTTTTTTTTCATATAAATACCCTCAACTTGGTTTGAGCCGGGTAAGCGCAAGAACGATCGTGCATGAGGCTAGAATAAACCAATACAGATTTGAATAGCCAGACCAGCCGGAACAATCGGCAACGCTGTAATATCTATTCGCACTGGAGCACTGGAACGCTGTAATCACCTATTTTTTTACTCCATCTTACTGAAGTTAGTATAATAATTTATTGTACACAAGTATATATATATATATATATATATATATATATATATATATATATATATAAAATAGAACGACTGACCAAAAATTAGTTCGAGGAGCTTTAGCAGACGACAGCCACCTCTTGGCTCATTTCTGCGTGATCCCCATGACGGCTGCTACGTATCCTCTTCGAACATCAGTTCACATGCGTTGGTTAAGAAACTCCCCTGCCCGGCGACCGTCTTGAGTTTGGAGAGAGCCGCGAAGCTTATCTCTCTAGGAAATGTATGGTAGCGATCCAATCCCTTCAGGCGTTTCGAGGGCAACCGATTCAATGGAAGGGTCTTGTAGGTACCCGTATTTACCCAGCAACCTTATCTGTTTCACAGCGGTGTCAGCATGGTCGACATAAGTGGCCCAATGTTTGACACGAAGCGGGTGCTTGGGTATCGGCGCCCCAGTAGCAGCATTACCCCTGTATAGTAAGTAGTGTATGATTGAATATCCCTGTAGTAAGAAATTAGCGTTAGGCCGTTGGCCTCCAATTGTTAGTTTTGTCGGGGTCGAGTGCTTTGCTTAGGCGGGCATGGGCTTTTGGCGGATCTGAAACTTCTAGCTAAAAACTCGTTAACCATCGGATGCCTTAAACGCCTTCCTTAGCCCATGCGGCAGAATAAACCGTGTCTTCGTCGGTCGTTGGTCGCTGCGCTACACATTCCAATTGTGGGGGAAACTAGTTTCGAGTCGAGACGAAGGCTAACGCATAATGGTGCGGCGTCGCCGTCTAAGAGAGCGGTCTGTATTGGCAAATGAGTCAGCATTTAGCCGCAGGATACCTGATCCGGCCTTACACAAGCGTTGCCATAGCTATAGTAAGAGCTTTGGCGCCACCTTACTGAATGCGGCCTTGAATGAAGGTCTCTATAAAGATGTCTCGGGGTGTCTGACACCTGACTTTTAGGCCTGCTGAAGAGCTTGCCGAATGAATAAGTATTCGAGTCGGTTTCGTCCGCCAACCTTTCAGCTGCAATCAAATCCCATCACTCATATACTCGACCAACCGCTGCTGTAACTGCAGCTCCTTTTTGTCGCCGTCGTCTTTTCTTTTTCCTGTACTCGCCTGCGCGATCGTCATCGTCTTCATTTTGCTGAGCTCGGGCACGCACGAAGCTGTTTGAACTAATCGCTCATTAGGCCAGTGTCTCATCCGACCGCTGATCTGATACTCTGAGCCACGTCAACGCGCCATTCGAAGCCTGTCCGGGGGGTAGACCGCCCCTTTCCGGTCTTTGGCTCGAAGGCACCCCCTCCACCGCATGACGGATTCGGCTCTCCTGTCAAGGGCCGGCCAATCTCCCTATCGGCAGCCGCCACTAAAGCCAGCGAGCACTTCCATCATCATTACAAGCACTGTAAGTTCGGACTCTTCGGACTAAGAGGCCAGTCCGAAGGGTCCGAACTTGCCGTGATTGGCCGAGCTCGATCACCGTCATAAGTTGAGCTTGCCAACGGCTCAACTTATGACGCCGTGCTCTATATATATATATATATATATATAGTTATTACGCAATCGTCTACGGTCTTACACTAGTGTTGTCCGTAACGGGGGGTGAAATCGAGGGAGTGGGATATATGCCGTTTGCACCCCGTGCTATATATATATATATATATATATATAGTTATTACGCAACCGTCTACGACCTTATACTAGTGTTGTCCGTAACGAGCGGTGAAATCGAAGTAGTGGGATATGTGCCGTTTGCACCGTTTGCATGTCCACCCCATCATCCGATTCTTCAACCAGCCGTTCACAGAGTTCCCTCAAGTGACTGCAAGCTATTATTGGTGATACAGCTTCGGTGTAAGTCACTCGAGTATCACGAATATAGCACCATTTCCACGTTCCATGATGAACGAACGTAATCTTAATAAATAACGAAACCGAGATCCACATAAGACCTATTTGGAGCATAACGACTGTCCTATTCGTATTGCTATTATTATACCTACACTAGTGATCTAAATTGATTGTGTACGGGGGCGGGGGGGGGTCAACAGTCACGGAGAGAGATAGCTATATTAAGCGGCAGCAGCAGCAGCAGATTTTATCCCCAGCAATATGTCAAGGCCACGCATCGGTCTCGCAAATAGTCGCGATTAGAAAAGTACGGTCGTATTGACAATTGTGACATGTTCCTCCTGGTTAGCAGTCATATTGTCTTCGTCATGGAAGACCGGGTAGACGATGTTGCAAGAGGTAGTCGCATTGCTATCTATCTCTCTATCTCAAGCAGTCTTTCGTGTGTCTCTAACAGCATATACATAGATTATCATGTAGGCGTAATCGGTGCGGCGATAAGACAACTGCGAACGAACCGAGATAGATACGAGTATTTGTAATCAGGTACGGTACGTTTGGATCTCTCAATTGTACGCAGACGAGATTCAGGCATAATTAGCTTCAGCTGTTTGTTAGAATATAACTAATAACAATCATTCCTCTGGCGTTTGAGCTAGCTCTTTGCGTTTTCGACAAGTTGTAGAAGTTGTGCAATTGGAGAAAATGCGGTTAAAATTTGCGTCACAGGCTAGTTAACAAAGGCTCAACGCATCTGCGTTTATGTATTCGTTAAGTGCTGTTTAAAGCAACGGCAAAATGTTACGTTAGCTGTTGTTGTAGTAGTAGTGGTAGTACTTAGAGCAGAAGTCAAGCACGGTGGCGTGGTGCATTCGTCTGCGCCTCGCAACCGGGGGAGACACATAGGTGCGCGGGTTCGAGCCCCACTGTTGCACATTTGCATTTATCGGGGTCCGTTAATGAAGCAATGCGAAAAGCAGTCCCGTGGACGTTAAATCTTTACTTTAGTACTTAGAGCAGTAGTAAGTAAGATCTGATAGGCGCGTTTTCAACTCTGACAATAATCGCTTCGCTCGGGTGCTCGCAACAGCATAATACCGTCTTCGAATTAACACGTAACTTACATAAGATTATAATATGAATTGATCAATTAAACTATTCCTCACCCTGGAAAAAAAACAGAAACAGCTCATGCTGTGCTGCAACTGATGTACGGCAAACAAATACCGTCTTCTCTGCGACCTGGACTTCAGAGTAGTGTACGTATGAAAGAAAATCGTACTTGAAATTGCCACATACGTATACTTATATATACTTCACTGTAATTCATACGGGCAGAACTGCAATATTTTTGCAAAGTCAGTAGAGTTGTAGCTGCGATAAACTGCGGTTCAAACTGCATCCTGAGCACAACGGAGCGTATGGAAAGAGCGTCGTGATGGTCATTTTGTTATCGTAAGCCATGGTGGGTTCCATCGCGGCTTGACACGCACAAGTTTATGAACCCTTGTCGAAGCATTCAGAGCCTTTGCTTTTAGATTTACGCCTGGACGCCGAGACGCCGGATACATTTTTATCAGAACCTTGGCGAATATCTATCTATCTATCTATCTATCTATATATATATATATATATATATATATATATATATATGCGTAAGTAACCGCACAACACTATAATAGTTCTGGTAGCCTCGAAGCATTTTGGCCACCGACCACGTTTGAGCTTCAGTGGCTCTTGACCTATAACCTCGGACGGCTAAATACGGCGTTCGTCTAGTAGTTTTGCATGCACGTGTACATCACTGGCTACGAAGTGCATCATGCATCTATTTGTCCCCAGAGATCAGAGATATACTATACTTTCGATACGTATCTGAAATAGATGATCTTGTTGCCTGCGTCCCTTATATATAAATATAATATATATATATATATATATATATAATATATATATATATATATATATATATATATGTTAGATTTCAAGTTCATTTCTCACCTTCGTGCTATTAATTTTTCACCCGTTTAAAAAAGAATCGTCTTTCACCCATACCCAACGATGCCAATGCGTAATTTCGGATTTGAGACGCTGCGTATCCAGGTACAAGAACGAGCTCTCTTTATGACGCTATATGCAATTCTAATCTCATATCAGTCTATTTTGTGTCTTTAAAAAATACAATTGTCTTTTATGTACGTTTCAAATTATTATACAAATATTAAAAGTGGTCAAAACTAATCTCCTGTGCAGTCCGCAGCTTGCCTGCGCCGAGTCGCATCTGCAATAGCGAGCATGCAATATTCGATCGACAGAAGGCGAGAACGAGAGATGGAGAGTACATTCGAGTAGGCCACAGGCTTTTTACTCAGCGACCCAAGTTCACCGACACCTTTATGAAACCGGAACTGCGTCTGTCGCAGGAGTAACGATGCTGCTACCAGCAGTGTAAGCGCAATGGCCATTCTTACAAATAGGTAAGTTACAACTGGGTTACTAACACAGCGATTGCGGTGCACCTGCGGAAATTGCGCACTGACGAAGGATGATAGCAGTCGCATGTCGCAGATCCTACGCATGCGCAGCCGTAGATTCTGCGTAGCGATTCTGTTGTATGGATTTTGACGTGTTGTTGGTGATTGTAGACACGCGAAATGTTCGCAAGCGAAGAAAAAGCAGCGTACAAGCGTCGCTGCGCCAGCAAGATAGAATATCGAATAAGATTAGCAAGTTCTACTCATGTGGGCATGTGCGGTGAAGGCTGTAAATGCCTGCTAGTGAATGGTCGGCGTTGGGTGTTGAGTGCCGACGTTGGTGCAGATCCCAGAACGCTTGTATCGTAGCGTTGCTTAAAGAGTCTAAAGCAGTGAGACTCGATGAGACTGGCTCCAATAACAACATCATCAACAGCAGCAGCAATGCATGAAATCCTTATGTGCCGTCTAATTTCCCTCTACATTGCTTTTTGTCTAAGACGATGTGCAGCTTACAAAATGTAGTAACGCCGTAAGCTGTCGTCACGTGAGCGTCACGTTCCCAGCAAACGCAACAACATCCACGGCAAGAACAACAATAATAACAACAACTACAACCACAACAATGTGTTGACGTCGCGTGACGCCGAGGCAGGCGGTTACGTGACCACGGCGGCGTGACCGGCGTTCCGAAATCGATGACGATGCCTTCCTTCGCAGAGGTGGCGAACGTCATCCAAATGTCTGCGAGTCACAGCTGGGTGATTTGTCCCGCCCACGCGTCCACGCGTTAACTCGTTCAGAACACGGACGTCACAATGGCGTAATGCCGCGTCGGTGTTTCGCGCTTAGCCTCACGAAGGATCACGCCGGCCGTTGTATACAAGATGGACGACAAAAACTGTACAAATTGCTTGATTTAAATCCATATATATATATATATATATATATATAAAGAACATGACTGATCACTGTAAATATTGCGCATGTGCTTCTTTCCTCACTTAAAGGCACTAAATACGTCTCCTTGTTGCGTGGTGTAAACGAAAACAATACACAGCACTTATATTGCTAACACCGATAGCAGCATACGGCAAGAAGCTTTTTAGAGGTTAAAAATACCATAAAGTCGTAGTAATTAGTACTGCAAAAAGTCGAAACGCAAGTGGTACATGTAGTGTTGCCCGAATGTAGCGTACGTAATATCTATACTCATCGTATAGAGCAACGAAATGCAATGTCAAACTCTTATAAACCGTAGGTTCCATCCTGACGCCGCACAAAACTGCAACTATTTCGTAAAATTTGCAAATTTTGATTAAAGTTATGACAAACAAATACGCGTATATACAATTTTAAATCGCATCGAAATACTGACGACGACTCTTAAGCCAGAGTTGCCGGCTCTTCCCGCCAAATTTCTCCCGTATATATATATATATATATATATATATATGGAATGCGGATACAATTGCGGAAAAACAACTTTACCAGCCAGATCATCAAGTGGGGCAGGGCTGTGGTGAGGGCGGAGGGTCCTTTCGGCACCTAAAACCATCGAAAAAAGCATGCCAAGCTGACTCACAAGACGCTTCGCGGGTGGTTTGCCTCTTTAATTGGCCAACGGGCAGATCACAACAATTTGTTGTGTCCGCACGGCATGACAAAATAGCCTTTACGACTGATGCCCTACGTCGGGTATCATCGCCGCATCTCACACCCTGCTAATCCCCCTATACGACAGTCAATTATCTTTTATATATGTATGTATATATATATATATATATATATATATATATATATATATATATATATATATATATATATTTATATATATATTTATATAGCTTTTTGGCAACAATACGCCGTAGCATTGACAACAGCGACATAGTATTGGCGGTTATCAACAAACGACTCCACGCTAATCATCGCGATCACGAATACGAACAACCTGCCAAAAACGTAGCACCAGCAGCAAAACGTGCTAGCTTTCAGGCCATATCTTTTCTAACATTTAGCACGCTGTTATTTTAGTGAGCGTTCAGTTCTCGCGCCCCGAAACGGAGCACTAAACGCGTAAGTATTCCGGGCAGACAAGTGAGTAGGTGAGTGCGAAGACGATATGCTCGTAGACTGTTTTCACACCTACCTGCTACTATCAACTCCAAAAAACCAAACTGACCACTGACACTGGTAGAGAGGTGTTTTGGACAAAAGCACGCACGGATCTTGACGGACCGCCTTGAAGGTCGTCAGCCTTTTCCGAACGTTTTGATACGCAGTGCTTATGGAATACGTGGAAACCTTCCAAGCGCAAATGTTTTAGCGAGCCGCCCTTTCAAAGCTAGTCCGTTTATATCTTTGTTATGATAGTCTAGGGTTCCACTCTTTTTTCGGTAGCACTCGGTTGTTGTAGCAATCTAACAATAAGCTATTTATTGTTGTCGTTTTCGTGGTAGCTCAACTGCCCGGGGCATGACTTCGCGCGTTACGGTGCCCTAATCTTTCTTCTTCTTCCTCTCAATAGGCGCCGAGATACTGGTGTTGTTACACCTTTTGCCTGTGACGATGGCGGCAGTGTCTGCAAACTACAGCAACAACAAGCAGCCCTTGACCTTCTTGTCAGCTTCGAATTTTGGTCGGCAATACCACGTGCGAAATAACAGTAAACAAAGCATATATATATATATATATATATATATATATATATATGAAAAATACAACATACGATTATATACTGTATTGCAGTAAACGTGTGGACGTCCTAATCTAGACAACAATAGAAATGTGACTCTTATTATTGATTTGGATTCGGACTATTGTAAGGATGCGATGAGATGCAGCTGCAAAAAGAGAATGGGCATTTTGTGCGCTACAGGTGGACGCGCATGTTTCCAGACGTGCATCATGCGAAACACTTTCGTAGTAACCAATGATACCAATCACCACAAACGTAGGCAGCCTATCTATCACGAGGCGTGGAAGAGATTCCGACGCGACATGCAGTGCAAAGATGCATAGCGCACGTTTATTGCACGATCTAGTATTCGTTGTTGCAAGAATTGCGTTTTATAGCTAACAAATAACAAGCAGAAAGATCAATGCAGTGCAGTGGCGAGAGCAATGCTAACTTTAGGGGGCGGGTTTGAATTGAGTAGGGAGGCAAATATGTCTATTTATGTTACTTTATTTATTGGTCTGCCATACGTTAACCAATCTGTACTGAATTAAAAATGTATTTATTCAATTAGCTAATATGAGAATCTTAAACATATATTGGAAAGCGTTTACATATCAGTGTTGGCTGTATACGCGTTCACTCTACGCGCTTCCCGAGGACGTTTTCGAGGCGCTGAAACGTTCAATAAAGCAAGGAAGTTCCACGTGGCAATGCAGTGGCCGTAACACTAACAACTAATATTTGACTATTGACAAATGAAAGGTTAAATCAACTAGTCGTACTCTCGTTCTGAGTGCGATCACAACGAAAAAAAGGCAAGTCTGTTTTGTAATCTCGAATAACAAATTATGCACATCACAAAGCTTATAGCAATTTTGTCTCTAAATTAGCTAATGCATGTTTATGGGCAAGTAAACATTAGCGCGGGTCAGTGCCATATATTTGGCCAGTGCAAAGACGGAAGTTCACAAAATGGACTGCTTCACAACTATAGTTTAGTCACGTTCAAGCATTTTCTGATAAAGCTGTCGTCTAGTGACGACATCTTGCGTACCTTTCTGCTTCCCTTATCGGCAAATCAGGCCGCTATTGGTGGACAACTATTTTCTAGTTTGCTGTATTCATAAAAAAAAGTCCACCAACGAACAATGAACGAACAGTTTTAGTTTAGATAGAACAACACAGACAACCTAAACGTTTACCAATTTTATTGTAATGATTCACTAAAGTATGCACATATATATATATATATATATATATATATATATATATATATATATATATATAAATACATTTATATATGTATATATATACATTTATATATGTATATAGAAAATATTGTGATGATTTATGAATCATTTACAATACGTTTGCACACTCGGCAGTGCTCGCCTTATATATATACATTTATATATGTATATATATATATAGAAAATATTGTGATGATTTATTAATCATTTACAATACGTTTGCACACTCGGCAGTGCTCGCCTTAATAAAAATGGTGGTAAAAAGGTGTCACGTGAAGTTAAGAGTCAGTTGTCCGTGTCCTTGCTTGATGGTAGCCCCCGCTCTTATGGACCCGGTGCGAGCGATATATCCTCAAGGTTCCTTGCAAAGTTAAAACGGTGAGATCCATAAGATTCCTCTTCGTGACGCCGAGCCCCAAGAGCGTCCTCGCAGATTCGGAGTCCCATACACCACTCATAGAGATAGTGATGGATCCGAATCTGCGAGGTTTTTGCGGGTAGGGGAGCGCCGCTCTTAGGAACTCGACGTCATATTTGGCGATCTTGTCTTGCCGTGCTTTACATACATTTATATATGTATATATATGCGTGTTGGTGAATACAGCATACATTCTATCTAGCGGTTGTCCTAGCTGGTAGGCGCGTAAGAGCAGCATGTGTATTTGTCTACAATAATCAACGAGCTTTTTTTTAATGGATTGTCAACAAATCGATTCTCATAGTAAGTGACAGGTTGTTTCTCATGAGCAAGAATAATCCAGTCGACATTCTCTACCGTCTCTGGTCGGTTGGACGTGTGGACGTGTGTCATTCAGAATTGCACAGTGGGGGGGGGGGGGAATCGTGCAATTGTGCATGCCACTTGAAAATGCTATTATTTCACTCATCCTCTGTAGCCTGTTTTGTTGCTGCTCTGACGGCGCCAGCAACAACAACAACAGCAACGTCGACATTGACAACAACAACAACGACAACAGCAACAACAAAACGCAACAACTTCAACATTATCGAGAACATCATTATCAACAACGACAACAACAACAACAACAACAACAACAACAACGAACAACAACAACAACAACAACAACAACAACAACAACAACAACAACAACAACAACAACAACGCCGTCTCGTCTGTTACCGATGACGTGCTAATGTGAACATGACCGGACGGAGATAGCGAGCGAGAGAGAGAGAGAGAGAGAGAGAGAGAGAGAGAGAGAGAAAGAAAGAGACTGGCTAGTCATCAATACAGTCAGTCGTGTGATCAATGTTTTCTGTGCGCGCTGTTTCATCGCCGGTCGTTGGTTGGTTGGTTCGTTCGTTGACCGTTCGTTAGGGGAGACGGAGAAGAGAAGAGAGAGGGAGAGAGAGAGAGGAGAGAATTCAAATTTTGCCGCGTCGTCGAGTCGAACCAGCTAGCGAACAAACGAACGAGCCAGCCAGCGAGCCAACCGACGAAACGGCGGCCTCTTCCTCCTCTCGGGCGACCGCGTGCCGCCGCAGCCGCTGCAGCCGTCGTGCGTCTCCCCCTAGCGGTGCGTGGCGAAAAGAGAGGGCCAATGGACCGGTAGCTGCACCGGACGGCACGGGCTATGGGAATCAGGACTAGACAGAACAACGGGCGGCGGCGGGTTGCAGCGGCGGCTGTTATGGCGGGTGGAAGCCGCATGCCGGGCGGGCGCAATTCACCAACGAGCGGGCGGACAGACAGACAGATAGACAGACAGACAGACGGTTCAGAAATTCAAAAACTCAACAACCACCGACAGAGACACAAGAAGACCGAGCGCCCAGCTGAGAGATAGGTAGTAACTAGGTAACGAGATCGCTATGGGAATGAATGCCTGCTTGTTCCGTCGGATCTGTGTATACGAGGCTGTGTATACGCCGAAATTGCCGAATTGTCGGCTGTTGGCTCTTGGCCTGGTGGTGAATTTCGTTTTCATCTTCGTCTTCTGATTCTGATTCTTATTCTTATTCTTCGTCTTCTGCTGCTTCTCGGCCTTCGTTGCTGATGCTGCATCGCTGTTGTCGATTGCCACTCGCCGCGACAACAACAACAGCAGCAGCAGCAGCAGCAACAACAAATTCTGCCAATAACAACTGCAACTGTTACTGCTGTAGAAACAATCAGAGCAAGAATGACGAACGCGCTGATGGTGATACTACTGGTGATAGTTGTTGTGGCGGCAAAAGCGAGCTAGGTGGTTCGATTCGTTCGAACTGAACCCGTCGAAAACCCGCCTGGGCATCTCTGGTCGGCTGTTCATGGCCGCAAGAAGAGTGCGGAACAGAAGACACAGCAGCAGCAACAGCCGAAGCGGTGCCTCGCAGGTCCTCGGAGTTCGGTTTCGTGTTGTCGTTCCACGTCCACTTGCTGCTGCTGCTATGACGAACTCTATCTGTGACGAACTTTTTCTGACAAGAAAGACTCAGTTCGAGCCGAGATCGACCTCACGACGGCCTCCGCAAGACTGTACCGGTACCGCTCGAGACCTAGAAGTTTGCTCCTCGTAGTGACGTTCGTCTGTTTATCATCTCGTTGTTGGTCTTCTTCGAGCCGATCAATGAGTCGAGCTTTGCCGTGAGCAAAGCATTCGACTTCATGCCCGCGCTATCGCCAGTATCAGCAGCGGCCTCAGCATTATCATCATCATCGACGAGAACCTCATCATTATCATCATTGACGACCTCATCATCATCATTATCATCATTGACGACCTCATCATCATTATCACAATCATCGACCGAATCATGGTGGTCACGTCGGACCTCAATGTCATCAGGCATACGAGTTTCGTTAACGGTCGTTGGCCGCTGACAGTTGAGAGTGGTAGTTGTGTTACTACGTGTCTGTCGCTCTGTTTGTCCGGCCGCCTAAAGTGTTTGTCTGAAGTGTTTGAGAACAAACCGTTCAACAGTGTAACGCTCGGGGCTGTACTGTGCAGGTCGAGCATTGTTTGACCGTTGTTCATCTTGATTTGGATACTTTTATTGTTGTTGTTGGTGATGATGATGATGATCATGGTGACAGTGGTGGTGATAGTACAGGCAGTGGCTAGCAGTGATAGCCGTCGTGATTATGGTGTGCGATAAACGACAACGAAGGATATTCTTCAAGTGAGAGCCTCGTGAGGTGAAGTCGAACGCGCTGCTACCCACCATCAGCAAGCGGCAGCTATCTCAGCTAGCAATAACGGTGGTTGAATCCTTGTCGTCTTTGATGTACGCCGACGGCTCGAGGTGACTACAATGGTTTCTGGAGCAGCTGTACTTGCTAGCGACCGAAGCGCAGGACCGTACTGTCCTGATCCTTCTCTGCTAGGTCCTTCCGAACCCGGTCGTTGTCGTCGCCATCGCCTCCGTCGTCGTTGAGGTCGTCTTCGTTGTCGAGACCTCTCGTTGTTCAGCGTTCACTAGCCGCTGGTAGTTAGGCAGTACCATTTAGCTGTTTAGTTCCGTTCGTGAACTCGTGGAGCAATTTCACTGCTGCTGCTGCTGTGCTGGGCGAGTGCTGTGACACAGCACAACATGACAACAGTACGCGAACGAAAGCGTTGACAAAACATCATATACGATCGTATCTATGTCGAAGTGGATACCACGAGCAGCCCAACTAGATACGTCCGACGATGCTGATGCTGGTGACGAGTTGTGGCTCTCGGGGGTGCTTTGTGTCGTCTCGCGAGTGCAACGTCGTGAAGCTCAGCCTCATCATGGAAGTTTAGCATAACAGACTAGTCATGTCGTTTTACGCGTCTAGTGCGTATTATTGTTGACACTGCTACTTTTCTACTGCCACTGTTGCTGCATATCTGTGTCATTGGTTTGGACATGTCGAAGTCAGCATAGATGTCACTCCAAACAACCTAGAGATATTATATACTACAACCTATTACCACTACTACTACTACTTCCAGCTGTAACTGAGATGTTTGCGTTGACAACTACTGGTTAGGTGTGGTGTGTCTCGTCGACAAATTGTCGACGTCGGAAGATCTCTCGTGGAGGTTACGTTTGGTACCAGCAGCAGCAGCAGAGGGCGGTGCCAATAAGAACAAGAAGAAGAAGAACAACAACAACAACAACCGGAACAAAAACAACCACAGTAACAATAACAACAACAGGCCCATCAGTAACAACAACAGGCCCACCAGCAGTAGAAACAGTCAAGCTGGGGCCCAACAACGAAACAAGCAGGTCAGTCGAGCGACGGCCGGCTTTGGATTGGTACATCGACGGCAAGAAGTTGGCGGCTGTCATAAACAGTGGCCTCCTCAAGAAGAAACAACAAACTTCAATGCGGCAGCGGCTTCAGCAACAGCAACAACAACAACAACAACAACAACAACAACAACAACAACAGCAGCAGCAACAACAACCACAGCAGCAACAGCAGCAAGATCATCAAGACGGATCGATGGATGATAACGTAAGCTATGCATCGTCGGTAACAACGCGAACATCGCCGACTACAGATGCCGAAATGACGATGATGACGACGACGAAGACGACAACGACGACGCCGACTGCGTCCGAACAGTTTCGTGCGACGAAAGTGTGGAACACGATTGTGGCGGCCGTCCGCGCCGAAATGCCGGTCGGCCGACGACGCAAAGGCCTGAAGACGTTCGACAACTGCTTCTCGGGCAGCGAGGCTGTGTCGTGGACGCTCGACTATCTGAAACGCAACCGCGACCTGCTCGTGTCGGCCGGCCACGACGTCACGCGCGAGAAGGTCACGCTTCTGCTGCAGAAGTTCGTCGAGCAGAAGATCATCCAGGACGTTCGCGGCCGCGCCGGCCCGTTCAAGGACTCGAACGCCAACGTCTACACGTTCAACAAGGAGAACGTGGCGCCGTTTCGAGGCTTGTCGAGTCCGTCGTGCGTCGGGGGGGGCACCGACGCGAGCGTCGCCGACTCTGTGCGAGGTTACATCGGCGCAACGTTTCGTCATTCGGCGCACAACAATAGCAATAACAACAACAATACCAACAACAAACACAACAACAGCAACAGCCACAACAACAACGGGAATGTCAGTTGCAATCGGCACCCTGCCACCCCAACTCTAAGTCATGGGAACAGCATCAACAATTATTACGGCAGCAGCAACAACAGCAGCAGCAGTAACACTAATGCTAGTTGTCACGTTAAGGGCAAACCACCAGGTACAATAGCGGCGGCAGTAAGTGCAACAACATCAGCAACAACAACGGCAGCAACAGCAACAACAAAGCCGTATTCGACTTTTTTCGGTCCTCACAGCGAAGCCAAAACAGCTGAACTCCTGAGTGTACACACTCAACACAACCCGAATGAGTTGCCATCACAACAGCTCCAACACGAGCTGCAACATCGTCAGCAAGATGGTCAGCAACACGCTCACCATCAGCAATCCCTCTACCATGTGTTTCATCATCATCAACGGCATCATGGCTTTCTTCCCCATCATCAGCACCATCTTTCCCTTCAGCAGCAGCCGCAACAACAACAACAACAACAGCAGCAGCAACAACTACCAAGACATCTTGGCGCAACCGAAACTACGCCTCTGCCCTCTACGCCTAGCCCGATCGTTCGACCTGCGGCGACCTCAAGTCAGCGACCTCCGACACCGACTGCTTCGTCCTCGCCGAAACAACTCGTTCCGTTGTCCGAGCTGCCAGCGTTGACACGCCACCTTCTGTGGAGGCGGCTTCGACAGCTGTTTGCATCGTCGGCAGCCTGCAGCAGCAGCAACAACCACAACGTGAACAGTATTAGCAGTAGTAGTAGTAGTGGTAGCAATAGTAGTAGTAGTAATAGTAGTAATGGCAGTAGTAGACGCGCTGGTGCAGCAAGTCGCACGACCAACAGCACCACCCATTGGTTCCTGCGCGGCACCGGGAACAGCGGCGTAACGCCAGGACGTGGCCGCCAGCAGCAGCAGCAGCCTCCAGCGGTGCCGCCTGCGTCGCAAACCTGCGGCACAGGTGGTTCCGGCGGCGCCGGCGGGACGTCGGAGGACACGCTGAGCGCGTTCGCGTTGCACATCGACGACTTTCCGGCGGCCGAGGTCTACCACAACGTGTGCCAGGTGAGCGCGTCCGGCATCGTGCTGCCACGCACGAAGGCCGACGACGTGCCGATGTTCGTCATCCAGGCGATGAAGTGCCTGGCCAAGTGGCCGCAGTGCGCCGCCGGCTACCCCGCCTATCCCGGCTTCCTCAACGACGTGCTCAAGGTCGTGCTCGACTACTTCTGTGGCCGGCAGCTCGTGCCGCGCACGCTCTATGAGCTGTCGATGGTGGCGTTCGCGCCGCTCATGTCGTCGCTGCAGGACACCGACGTGCCGCTGTCCGGCGTTCAGTACGAGACGGCGTTCGTCACCGCCAACCCCGAGACGAAGACGATCCTGTCACGGACCGCCCGCAAGACGCCGCTGTCCCGGTTCGGCACGCCAACGCCGGCACAGACGCAGACGCCGAGCACGATGCCGCGCACCCCCGCTGCCATCCAGCACCAGCACCATCATCATCCACACCATCAACACCACCATCCGCATCATCAACATCAGCAGCATCATCTGCACCTCAGAGAACGGCTCGTGCAGACGTGCACGCGACCGGCGAGCGTGCGTCGTGCCGGAAGCACCGCCAGCTGCTACGTCAACTCGGCGTTCTCGGCCAGCTCGTCGAGTCTGAGCTCGGGCGTGAGCACCGTGTCCGAGGCTCTGCTGCTGAGCTCGCGGACGTGCAAAGAGGTCGCCGATAGCAAGGCGACCGTCCTGCGGCAGCTGCAGCACCTCTACCTCATCTTGTCGACGCGCAATCGGCGGGCACTTCATCTACTGTTGCGCTTCATCTACAAGGTGAGCCAGAACGAGTCGCTCGTCCTGCAGCAGCACCGGTCGAACCACGACGTGCTCGTCGAGGTGTTCAGCAAGTGTCTCGTGGGCGCGCTCCGCACGAACCTCGAGCAGACGTCCATGTTTATGGCGTTCCTCATCGACAACTGCGACGTCATCTTCACCGTGCCCGAGAGCCTTCGGCAGGAGGTTGACGCGGCGAGCGGCCCGTGACGGGATCGCGGACCGGATCGCACTTCACCGCGTCATCACAACCAATCAATGAATCGTCGATCACTGTCGGTTGATGTCGGGGGTCTTCGTCATTTTTTCTTCTTGTTCTCTTTCTTCTCGATCTTCAGTGCTCGTTCGGTCGATGTTGACTGACTTGAATCATCGCTGCGGAGCGGACAGCACCAGCGTTCATGTGTTCGTACTCTGTCCTGTTCGTTCTACACGCAGATTGTTACGGATAGCGTTTGGAGTCGATATTGACGAAACGATTATTATTATTAGCTTAATAATAATATAATACTAATGATAACAGCGCTAGTAGTAGCCAGATCTAATAGCGAACAGTCAATAGAAAGTGTTTGTGTACGCGACGCAACGAAAACCTAAGCCCTAATGAAGTGTCTATTTTACAGCGATTTGCAGATCGTGATCTAAAACAGAAAGGCTTAGTGTTACTGGTACCTGTTATTGTTATTATTGCTATGAAGGACTTTTATCGATTTGAACACACTGCTCAATGGGATTACATTTTGTTCACGCGCCAAATAATAATAATAATAATGTGTCAATGCATTCGAGATACTCACGCTTATTTTGCGAATAGGCAGTCGTGACAGCGTATTGCCGACACAGGACGAAATCAGTTCGGTTCGAATTAAAGATGGCTTCGAAAGAAAACTATGTTTAATATGAATTGTATAACTATTGCTATCATTCCGTCAATCGAACCGTTAACCAGGGTATATCCTAGAATATCGGCTATGCGGTGCGTCTTTTGTGTTTGTACATACAGCGTTAGAAGCGTAGGCAAACATACTAAACATTTTCATTTTAAACGAGATTGTTTGCCAGTTGTAGTACAACAACAACCAATGTTATTAAGAGCGTGTTTTTTTCTTTTTTAAATTATATGTTGCGCTGCTTAATAATAATAATAAGCCATTTTCTGTTGTGCCAAACGACTGCGAAAGCTGAGAGCCACTCTTGTATTATAGATAGCAACATACTGTACAAAGCCGAAATCGTTGTACATATATTTATTACAAATGTCTACTACACGGCATGTGCAAATATTAAATTTTTTCCTACTGTATATAATAAACGACAAGCTGTGAAAACTGTACAAAACTTCACAAATAAATGTGATTATATCCATTACGCTGGGTCTTTTTGTAACGAGGAAATGTTGTTTATATATATGTAGTCAATGTAGCCTAACAGTTATTTAACGCTAATATCTTACGCCAGCTCTATACACATTACAGTGTAAATGTGTGACGTAACAGTCACTATATATGCACTGTAATAGATAGTGTGCAGTGAACAGCGTCATGATTGCCGTCCCGTTAATTCCAGTTATTTATAAAATATGTTATCTCCCTCTCTCATATATATATATATATTATTATATACAGATATATATATATATATATATATATATATATATATATATATATATATATATTATATACAGATATATCTATATATATAGAGTAGCATGGGTCTCATGTCCGTAGAGTTAATTATCACCCAAAGTGATAGACATGTACACACTATTTCGTTTGAGTTTGTATTGCTTATGTGGCGGCTGCTAATTGTAATGTCGGCAACATCATCATCACCATCAGCATTATCGTCGTTTACTGCTGTTGGTGTTGGTGTTGTTGTTGTTGTTGTTGCTGTGATGGCGGCTAAAGTTGTTTATGCTGCACTTTTTTCTGTCTGCGCTGTGAGATGTGTCTTGCCACACATTTCTTCTGATTGTGTCTCCGCAGTCGTCGTCAACGACACCGCTGTTGACGTTTTCACGCTGTCGAGAACTGTCTCGGCCGCGACCGTTATGTCCGTTATGATGATGATTATGATGATAATGAAGATGACGATGGTGGTAATGCTGTTTAAACAGTTGTTGTTGGTGCTGTTGCTGTGGGTGTTGTTATAGTTGTTGTTCTTGTTATAGTTGTTGCCGTTTTTGCTGCGGTTATTGCTGTCGTTGTTGCGGTTGTTGTCTCTGCTACTGCTGCTGTTGGCAGCGACCCCAGTAACATCAGTCAATCAGTGAAGTCACCAAGAGTGTTGGCTCCAACAAACACCATGATGACAGCACCAACAACAACCACGACAGCAGCAACAACAGCAACAACAACAACAACAACGACAACAACAACGACGACAACAACAATAACAATAATAATGAGCACAAATCCACTGATCGCTCTGTGGTCGCGCGCGGCATCGATCTTCAGCATAGCCGACGTCGTTGGCAGCGGCGGCCGCGGAGGCAGCAAACGCTGGACAACTTCCTGCTGCTTGAGCGGGTGGGTAAGCACGCTTCTAACGGCACAATCGTCGCCGCTACCGGAGCCGCTGTGATCTCTGTCGCGTTTCTGCGGCTGCTGCTGCTGCTGCAGCTGCTGTTGCTGATGTAGCTGTTTTTCTTTTTCGTTTTTGGCTAAAGCCACTACCAACAACGCTAAGTTGTGTAAAACTGACCAATTGCTCGCCGCATGCTATCCGCATATCACGATCGTTGCTGGTCGGTTAGTCAGTCACCGTTGGGTGTGTGTTTGTGTGTGTGTTAGCGTGCGTATTAGCGTGTGGACCATGCTGACCACGCCGATCCGCCGACGATGAGCAGCCAACCGCTACGAAGACTGCAGCGAAACAAACATGTTGTCGACAACTCCGTCAAATTCGAAGATCACCACTACATGCTGCTGCTGCTGCTCGAGCTGTGTTACAGGTCTGGCCCACCGTGGGCCAGCCGTTCAGCCAACAACTTCGCTCTGCTCCCGTTCCCCGTTTGCGGTTGGTTCCTCTTCGTTGCTCCCAGCAGCGTCTACTGTCTGCTGAAGACAGATAGGCTGGATGGCTGAGTGCTGCAGGCGGCTTCGGAAGCCGCCAGGATGATGCGAGATGCTGACGATAATGGTGACGTCGATGACGACGACGACGACGACGACTACGACTTCGATACAGACAGCGCCTGTTTTAATCGTCGTGTGTCATTGTCGTCGTCTTCGTTGTTATTATTGTTGTCGTTGTTGCTCTGATTATTGTTGTGTTTCTGGTTGTTGTTGTCGTTGTTGCTCTGATTATTGTTGTGTTTCTGGTTGTTGTTGTTGTTGTTGTTGTTGCTGGCGCCGCTCCTGTTCTGGTTGTTGTTGTTGCTGCTGCTCATGTGCTGATTGTTGTTGTTGTTGCTTCTGCTGCTCCTGTTCTGGTTGTTGTTGTTGTCGTCGTCGTCATTGCTGCTGCTCTTGCTCTGGTTGTTCTGGTTGTTGTTATTAACGTTCGCGTGAAGCACATGCCATCCAACGCCGCGACAAGCATATCAACAGCAACCACCGCAACAACAAAGACGACAACCAACAACAACAACAAAAACAGTGGCAGCGACCAACAGACAGACCAATCAGATTATCAACCGACTGAAGCAGGACCAATATAACAGATCGAATGCATACCACAGCCAACGCCCGGCAACCAGCTTGCTAACCGATCAACGGTAACACTATTACACACCACACGTTACAACTATTACAACATATTAACTGAGACGCTGCCGAGCAAACGCTGCTGCTTACTACGACCACTACTACTACTACAACAAATACTATTGACGGTGAGCACAGTCTCTACTCGGAACTTGCCAGAGCGATTTCCTGGGAGTTGAAGGCGGAAGAGCGCCGCCGACAGTGGGAAGGTTCTGCATGTAAGAAAGAAGAAGACCGCCTGCGGAATATCGCCCTATGGCAGGAGGAGTGGGACAGCCTGGAGGAGGGTACTCCAGGCGCCAGTCTCCGGAAGCTTATATCAAACATAAAGAATGGTTAAATCGGCCTGGCGGAGAAATAACATTCCACACCACGAAGGTCCTGACAGGATCGGGAAGGCTCCAGCTCCACGTTCGTCCCCTGCGGCAATGGACTTGAGGACACCCCACAGAACACACAGTTCCAGAATAGGCGGAGCAGCGTGCCTACGTTTTTAACAGGACCATCACCGAACACGCTGGGGACGGGCCTGCTCAGCATCTGCAGGCTAAGGCGGGAGTTTCTGCCCCAGTGACTAGAAGTGATGAACATTTCTGAGAACATACTCAAAGCAAAATCAATGGCAAATAACTGCCGCATTATAGGCACCCCTCAGATCTCCGAGGAAGAAGCTAGCCACGAGTAGACTCGCGCCTCCCCCGATCGTTTGAAGTGTTTGCACATGCAATTCTCGGTCGGTTGGGAGAATATGGAAATGACTGGGTTTCAATGGGTTGGAGTTCCACACTACCGGCTCCTACTTGTAGACGAGTTTCCTGCAGTGGTGTCCGTGGGTACAAACCGCACTTTCCAGTTACACACCAAAATTACTGCTACTTTTACTATACGTTTTTTTTCTTTTAATGGAATAGTTTATGTTACAAACATCTTCATCGGACACACTGGCATCACTGCAGAAAACTTGGCTGCAAATGTGGCTCGATAGTGTGAGGCTCCAATCCTCCAGGCATCGTCTGTCTCCGCATGCCCCACCGACTGATGCAAACTCCCTCTATATAAATACTTTAAGCTTATTTCGAGTTTGTCCTTCTAGGACTACTACAAGTACTACTACTACTGTGCATACACTGCTATACTGTACGAGACGACTGAACAAGTACCATATACAGATATACCTGTCCTTCTGGCGGACGCTCTCCCTCCAGCCCAGTCCACTCCAGCCAACTCGCTATACCGCTGCTACACCCACGATCGATTGTTTCCCGGCCGGTGGTTGGAAATGAGGAGGTAACAACAACAACCCCTCGACTGCCCCATCTTCCTATGTTATCATTGTTGTTGCTGTTGTTGTTGTCATCATCTAGTGCTGTGACAGATAACAGGCCAAAGTCGTCTGCATCTACTCGTTCTAACTCGTGCAGGCCACGTACAGCGCTGCACGACAACATATAATGATTACTGTATACAGGCTGATAATGGTGGACGCAATGACGACGACGACGAGGCATCGATCACGCCGTCGAGGCAATCGTGGTCCCTGCTGCTGCTGATGATTAGTGGTTTCCTTCTTAATGGGGTAGTGCCCCATGCCCTCATGATGACGTATTCATCTGAGGAAATCGATCTTTGTTACTTTCTGTCTGTATGTCTTAGTTTTTGCGTGGTTTTTTCGTGGTGTCGACATATATCAGAGAGGACCAGAGCGAGAGAGAAATCGGGGAAGAGAGAAAAGAGATAGGGAAAGAACAGAGACAGACTACGCAGAATAATAAGAGGAAGCCATGTTCAGATGGCTATGAAAGTTTCAACTACATGGCAAGGCATGCTGTCACTGCTACCGCCGCTACTGCTGTCGCTGTTGGTAGAGAAGTGCCGCCGTAGATTAGACTCTGTGCTATAATAAAATACTCTCATAAATAAGGTTTTTCTACTCAGCGCATATGCCAATAGAGTCCAGCAGTCTAACTGCAAGTCTTAGGATATAGTGTCCACCAAGTGCCTCGCAGGGCACGCGTCTGTTGTCCCCCTGCTTTGCTCTGTAGTATCGGCTCAACAATGTAGTATGCATATTGGTGATCTTAGTAGCCGAAGCCTGCCTGACCTATTATTTCTAGTTAAGAGGAACGAGCGCCGGGGGCACTGGCTGGTTTGATACAAATTAGTCGTGGTTACGATGACTGTCTCATTTTTATATCGCCTAGGCAAAGGTTTCGTATTTCCGTTGAAAAGAATACGGTACATAGATCTTTGCGGCGGGGTTACGTCTATATCATTGAATTTTCATGATTTCATGAATTCATTTCATTTTCATGATTGTAGCGCAATCATAAGTGATCTGCATACCGTAACTATCTTACGATCACAGTGCAGATACGTTCAGTTCGTATGTCTTCTATTGAACGCTCGTAATTCGAACGTATTACATGCACGCACAGACGCACTCTAAAAGTCTCTTGGTTTATATGTTTATAAAGAGTGATTTGAATAATAGTAGCCCTATTTGAGAGGCTCGTAACACTCGTTAAAATACGCATTTGTTCCCGATAAAATAGGTGGTGGGCGAAATAGCCTAGTTTAGAAGCGACAGTGAAATTGCAGTTTTTTGGTCTACTGATGTGGTCGGCAGGACATCAATCACTTCAGAAAATGTGCGATCGGGGTAGATCGGGTCATTCGATTGAGGGTCTGAACATACCGGCCTAGTCAAAAACAGAAAAGAAAACACGTCGTCTAAGAGCCGTTAGCTGAAAATTCGTTTTGAATACGTTCGCAAAAATCGAGATTCTTTCGATGTCTCATTTTTGACCGACCGTTTACTTTTAATATTAAAATGTTACACACGCCCACACAGATAATTTTTCCTTTAATGGGGATCACTTTGGTACCAAATGTATAGCGGTTCGATTTGATATTATTATCGTAAGCCCTTTCCCGGCTGCCAACATCGGGTTTTCGCAGAGTTTTGCGTTGCAGAAGAAGGGGGGACATTAGCAGCAATTAGTTATATGTAGATAGATATTTTAATAAAATTGCCACTTCCAATACGCACGAACACACGCACACACACTTTATGTAAGGCCTTTTAAGTGCATTATGCATAGCCAATCGGTAACATTAAGTGACAAATATTTATTCAGATGTCTGGAAGCATGTTTATGGGAACTAGAAAAAAATATCTTAATATTTCCCGGAGTATATATATATATATATAAGATACAGGCCTCCCCGAATTAAACGGGTATTTGCGCGTGTGTTAGTTCGAACATATATATATATATATATATATATATATATATATATATGATTAATTCACTACGCACGGGCTTCCGAGAAACGCAGCCAATCAAGCTTGTCCTCAAGGCAGCCTCTCACTGTGCTCATTATTGTTGCCGCATTGTCGCGCTGGACCGCCAACGATAGCCTGAAACAAGTGGTCGAGAACTCCACTCGCCAATTTGATTCGTTTGCCAGTCTTCTGAAGAAGTGACCATGCCTCGAGGCCAAGTCCCCCCCTCCCCCGCTTCAAGTATTCCGAGTACCAGCGACACGACAATGCACTCGTTGGCCGGCTTAGCATAATTGTTAGCCTTGAGTCGTTTGACTGTCGTTTGCTTGTCGCAGAGCCGGCGGCAGATGCACTAGCTTCCAGGTTCGCGGGGGTGAGCGTGTCGATGATCGTCGCATCCCAAACGAGCGCCGCCTTTCCCCTTTCAAAGGTGATAAGACCGAGACCGTCCGGTCTCTTTCCAGTGTCGCTTCTCGAGAGACCGGCTGGCTCTCGGGGGCACGGCACTAGAATTGATCTGGAGGGCCGACCTGCAGTCTCGTTCGCCTTGCTGTGACGACTTTGCTCTCCTCGCTTCTGCTGCAGGAGCGCCCGTAGGTCCCTTAGATAGGGACATCTGCTCTGCACGCGATGCACAGACGAAAGATACCGTAATAAAGTAAAGCGCCACGGCTTGAGGAGCGGATGGCTTGGAGCCATTTGCTGGTTCCGTTTTGGATGACTGCACGCTTCAGACTGGCTTCACTCTGGCTTCACTGGATGACTGGTTAGTACTTCAGAAAGTAGGTACTGATACTTCTTCGATAAAATTATGTTTTTGTAGGACCTTTTCTAGATGCCTGTTTCGCTCGGGAAGTAAATCTACAAGTCTTGCTACGATTAATACGATTTTAGGCTTCGTATCAGCAAGTTTATTAGTGTCTTGCAAACCTGCAGGGCCCCGGGCGGTCTGACGTGCCGGGCCGTGCCCTCTGAATGACACTGAATGACATGTCAGCTTGCTGCCAGGTTTGCTGTGGAGCGGATCTCCAAATCTCCGAGTCTAAGAGAAGGGACTTTCGTCCAAGTCTCTCAGGAAGGTTAGGCTTTCCTCAACATCCGTGCTTCGGAGTAGTATGTAGACGATTCTTACGAACCCAAGGATAATCTAAAATTTGATAGGCGCAATGGGAGCTGAGCAGGTTTAGCCTAGTTCGGCGGGAGCAGAGGCACTCAATATAGCCTGCAGTTCCGGACGGGTGGCGGCCGACTCCCTAGGAGCGTCATATCAGCTACGTCAACGAGCTTGCGTCCCGGAAGGAGTGCCGCGAAGACAAATAGGTTAGATAGGCCCTTGTAAAAAAATGCCAATTCTGCATGCCGAAGTCGAAAATAGCTCTCGTTATCTCTGCTTGCACTATTGATGACTCTTCTCCGATGGTGTCATCGTCTCGGCACCACGGGTTCAGAGAAGATTGAATCGAGTCGACGTATTTGGTAATTTTAACAAAAAAATGCTAATGGTCTGACGCTGTGACTCCCTTCTGCCTAGACCCTGGATCTGTGAACACGGGTGAGAAAGACCGTAGCCCAGCTAACGCACCTTCCCCTTGGTAACATGTGATTCTATAGGAATCCGCATCGGAGGCAGGGAAATCATATCACAAATCAAGCCACTATTGTTTTGCTACCAAAATGATCCCCATACGTGCGCACGTTTCTGAATGTGCGTGCTTTATAAGTGCAATGAAAAAAAAATTTGGAAACGCGAAATATCTAAATTAGACATTACGAAATTTCGATTGTTTCAAATTTAGTATTAGTACGACACTTCTTTTATCGTTAGCTTACGTTGGCTGTCTTACGGACGAAACATAACTTTATTCCGAACACGCTGATTAATCGGTTTCAGTTTCGAACAACAATGTGAGGTTCAAACGTATTTTGGCAACGATTAGCAAGCGTGCTTTAGCAACTTATTTACTTATCCCATGACGCCAACTAAGGAAGCGGCATTGCCTTTACGCACCGCAAATAAAAACATTGTTTTTTTAATAATCTGATTGGCCTAGTAAAGCCGGATGGCCGACAGACCTAGGTAGTTTCATAGCTATTGGCATGAAATAGTAGCTGTTTTCGAGATCTGCATATTTTCTGCTCTATCTGCGAAAGCTTACGTTTCTCTTACGTTGGTTTATTTACTTCCATGCAAATTATCTATAAACTATGATCCACCGTATATATATATATATATATATATATATATATATATTATTTATGTGTATCAATATACATTTGTGATGTAAGAACATGTGCACAGCCCGCTCGAGGCATAACTCAAGGCGTTAGGTCCAGGCTTGGGCTGGTCCACCTAGCCAGGGTGCCTCTCGCCTCATATATATATATGAACACCTCGGAAATAAGAATATATTTCGCGCTAATGATAATAAATTTACTTTCAGATACATGTAGAAATATTTACTACTTAACGAGCCGAATATAAGATGCCTAAAAGCCTTTTGTATGGCTTGTGTGTTCATGTTTATTAGAAGAGACAGCTTTATTAAAAAAACTATAGTTATTCGTTAGGGGAAGCTGCTTAAAAACTGCGTCTGTTAATTTGCAAAGTGTGCTTTTATTACATTGTATTCCTTGCTTGCAACGGTTGGTGATAAACGCAGGTCCGTCGGTCAATGTATTTATAGCTATGTCCAAATTGAGCTTCTCTCTATTGTGACCTTGTTCTATAACTGTTGCGGTGAGATCCTCTACAAAGCTCCGCTCTTGACATAGATTTGATATCGGTGCGCGGCAATTTGAGAACACGTTTCACAAGGAAGCTTTGGCGTTGTCGATGTCTGAGATGTTGATGATTTGAGATTGTCTAGAGTCAAAGTCAAACGCTCAAATATAGTATGTTATGATTGGGAATATCTTCATTTTGCATTTGTTCATCGTAGTCTATATATATATATATATATATATATATATACACCGTATGTATAAAAATGCTCATCTTCATGATTAAAGAAGATAACAGAGCGAATGGCGGCAGATCGTGCGTTGTTAGTAAAAAATTGGGTAATATTCTCGGTAAATGAGCTAAAGCAGGCAGTGCCTATTCAGCAATCGCCTGATTAAGTAAAGAGGTAAGTAAAGAAATAGTTATGTCGAAAGGTAGTTTGTTTGAGTATGCTGCTCTTACGCGTCCGAGTCAACACTCCGCTCCGCTAGATTGCCGGATTCGGCTGAATAAATTGCGTATCAGGTCGGAAGCACGGGCGTCGGAAGTAGTGATTGATTACGATGCAATTAGGATGACTGTGAGAAAGTATATTGAAATTTCAACCCGATTACGACACTGAGTTCCTTTTGCTTAGAAAAAGGAAACGATGCTAACCAGTCCAGATATGTTTGCTGAAGGTAATATTCTGCGAATTGATTGGTAATCGCTAGCCAGAGGCATAATACTTAACTATTTGCTTTGTGACTTATTACTGTAACTATGCGTTTGATTAGTATATGAAGTTAGTGCTGGCACAGTGCGTGTTGTAACCACTGCAAACTGCCAAATGCCTTCTGAATAAGAGAGATGTATCAGGTTTTTAAATGAGAACTTTGAGGGGATTTCTCATGAGCTCCGCTTGCTGATTTGAATCGGCGTGTTTAACAAACGCAGATTACCAACATTCTTTAAATTGCTATCTAAATAAGAAGATAAGCGGCATCAGCAGCAACAACATCAATAACATCAACCATAACAACAACAGCTGCTCTAAATGGTGATGGCCACGCTGAAGTCAAGTGGCAGCTTGGGATGCGCAGATAGAGCGCGAGTGCAAGAAGAACCTTCAGACGTCTCTCTCATGTTTCAACTATTAGCTGACCTAGCTGTTCAACCGAGCCCGATCAAATACCTACATGTAGAGTTGTAGTAGTAGTAGAAGAAGTAGTGATGGCTGATTGCTGACGCAGGGCTGACTCTGGGGGTGCCAATGAATCTCAGGCTCGTGGTCGTAGGCCAGCGCGGCGGGGGGGGGGTACTTACTGCGTTTCCTGTCTTGGCTTCTAGTCTTTCCGTCGATGCGATCGAAAAGCCCACATCCGCCATGGTGTCGTCCGCTCTCGCCGACGTGTCGTAACGGACGAATCCGGCCAATCCAGCAAATGATCGCGAGAGCGGTGTCTCGCGATTTGTTCGATTCTGTTCGATTCGAGGGAAATAAGCGACGAACGACGGTCGTGCATGCCGACGAGCTGTGGGCCCCCCGGGCGGCGGGGCGGTTAGGTTGGGTTAGGTTAGTATCGTAGCGACGATAATGGGCCGAGTACGCGAGATCTCGCTGCATTCTGGGCACGACACAGCGAATGATTTAGGTTCAACTAGTGGTAGAGTTCAGCCATCATCTCGACTCTGAGGTGAAACACCCGTCTCGGATTCTTGTCTTCTGGTGTTCCCGCCGCCCGTTTTGCTCTCATTCTAGCGTTGAACTTTGCCGGCTGATCTAGCCGCACGCGTATTACGACGACTGCCTAGTCAATTTAGTCTAGGCTATTCGCGCTCATCATCGTGTGAAAGAACTTTTCGACCTTTACACACTGTTCACTGCGTGCTGCACGAATCATCTTCATCGTCGCACGGGCATGCATAAATAGTGCTAGTTGTAGTAGTTCGCGTGTTGCCGTGCCCGTTATGGTGTTGTTATGTGTTCATATTCTTTGCTGTTGTTGGTGCTGTTATTGTTGTGGTTGTTGTTTTCCTGATTTGTTGTTGTTATTGTTTTGTTGTTGTTATTATTTCTGTTGTTGTCTTGAGAAGGTCACGACTTTAGAGTACAACTTGTCCCAAAGGTCCACAATTTAAATATATTGAGAGAGGGCCGTGAATTACTGGTTCATATGCCGAACTTCGATCGTGGACAACAAGCCTGAAAAGATTAAAGCAGGACATACTATCACGTTCATTAAGTTGTTATTAATCCTTACGTGGCGGTTTGAGTCTAGCTGTTATTAATCAGCAAACTAGTACTATGAGTAGCAACGACAATGAAAATGAGGGTAACGCCCAAAATTGCACCGCCAACCAGCATCGATAACGCGAATATTTTACGGTGGTTGATGCCACTTCTATGTTACTTCGCTCTCTCTATTGTTAATAAGCCAAGGCTAAACATTTTTTGAGAAGATTTTGAAGGTAGCACCGGCTGCGGTAAAAATAACAACAGCCGTAACACCAACCCCGTAACAACAAAATGCCACCAAAGTTAGCAGACACGACAACGCGGTGATGAAGTGACAGCGAAACATAAAGACATCACATCTGGCCACCATGCTTCACCAAGCGTTTCGTCGAAAAAACGAAACGTATTCTATATTCGTTCGCTGTTTACCTAAAAGGAGCTGAGCTAAAAAAATTACCATTCGTATCACCACCACTAACATCATCATCATCATCATCACCATTGCCGTCGTCGTCGTCGTCGCCGACGATATATATGGTCGCTCGAAGTGGCATATCGAATTTGCTAATTAATATGAACTTATCGTGCGACTGTAAAAGACCAACTCGAATAACCGGAAGCATTCGGGAAGCAATATCTATACATCTGTAGATTTGTTAGAAGGGGACGGCCGGCGTACGTAGTCGATGCTTTGATGCGGATCTTTTCTTGTGGCTAGAATTTTGTCAAGTCTCAGTTGTGGCTTGCGACTGCCGCCATTGTTGCTGATGCTGCAGCCGCTAACAATAACAATAGCAAAAGCAGCAATAGTAACATTCATTACGGACGCATTCTCATTAGAGGCGCGTTACTCGTGGCCTTACACCTTTAAGTATTTCGCGTTCTTTCTTGCTCTGCTGTTGCTGCTGTTTCTTCTTCTTTTTGTGCTCGTTTCCTTTGTTTCTCTCAGAGTTGATTACGTTGCTTGCTGACAGAGCCATCGTTCGCTACCAGTTCAAACGTTTGAGGTCAGCTTTCTTTTCTGTGGCTGATTATTGTGAGACGTCCGAGCAATTTTCTTCTCCTTCTTCTTCGTCTTCTGGCTTCGCTTCCTTTTCTGCAGCGACTTCGTGTCTGCGCGCGCGCCATTAGGATGATGTCGCGCGTCACCGACCAGACTGCGTCGGCCCGCAGACTACGAAACTTCTGCATCTCTTCCATTGTTGTTGTCTTTGCTATTTGAATAAGGTACGGCCACCAGTGCCAAAAGAACATATGCAGATATATATATATATATATATATATATATATATATATATATATATATATATATATATACATTATATATATATATATATATATATATATATATATATATATATATATATATATGAATGTAATAGCGATTTAATTTTCATGCGACCAGTTATTAGCCAGTCATCCGCCATACAAACAAATTCCGTGCAGCCACATGGCCTATAGTACTAACAGAACGCTGACTTCTTAAGTCGTTGGACTTGACATCAAATAAGTCTTCAAATAAATAAAACTAGCTCTCTATACGCCCGGTGTACATCATGCGTGTTATAATTCAACGTCTGTAAAAATCATATTTATGCTTACGCCATTGAATGAGAAGGCAGACAGTCTACTGCGACTAAAACCGATACACTCTAATTGAGCATTGCTGTTGTAAACCATTTTTGCTATACATACATATATATATATATATATTTTTTTTTTTATTTATATAATTATAGATATATATATATATATATATATATATATATATATATATATATATATATATATATAGAAAATATTGTGATGATTTATTAATCATTTACAATACGTTTGCACACTCGGCAGTGCTCGCCTTAATAAAAATGGTAATAAAAAGGTGTCACGTGAAGTTAAGAATCAGTTGTCCGTGTTCTTGCTTGATGGTAGCCCCCGCTCTTATGGATCCGGTGCGAGCGATATATCCTCAAGGTTCCTTGCAAAGTTAAAACGGTGAGATCCATAAGATTCCTCTTCGTGACGCCGAGCCCCAAGAGCGTCCTCGCAGATTCGGAGTCCCATACACCACTCATAGAGATAGTGATGGATCCGAATCTGCGAGGTTTTTGCGGGTAGGGGAGCGCCGCTCTTAGGAACTCGACGTCATATTTGGCGATCTTGTCTTGCCGTGCTTTTGCCAGGTCCCGGTTCGGGCCGCAAACCTCGGCATCTAAAACCCAGACCTCGGTAGGTGTTGTTATTACGAGGTCGGGCTTTAGACCCGGTGCGCCCGGTCGACGGAATACTCGCTCACGAACCACCTCATGACCCCTTTCGCGGAGAAGACGCGCCACGCGATCACAGACGTCGTCATGTCTCTTTATGGTTTGTTTGTGTGTTATATCGCACATCTGAGCGACATGAGCCAACGTCTCAGGCGCATGACACCCGTGCCTACAACGTTTGTTGTAGCCCGGGCGTCCCCTGGCCAATCTGGCACGCGTTGGTAGTGCGTTGATCCTGAGCTTTAGTAGGTTTAAATACTCCTTACCAGATAGGTAGGGCATACCCTTAATCCAGTAATGTACAAAGGGCGTTTCGTGTGCTTTTTTAAAATGTGCCCCATCGAACGTGTTGTGTAGTTGTTGAGACCAGTAATCGGTCTCTTGTGTAGCGGTCTCAATGGAGGTTCCCAAGCGCTCGCAAAGAAGTCTTGTTTTCGCAAGATCTTTTTTAAAGTGCTCGGTGGTTAGCATCCATTGGACCCCAAGGTGCGTGGAGTGTTGTAGTGCTGTCAGGCGGGAGAGGCGGATTCTGGGAATGAATGTTTGGAGGCAGGGGATGTCCAGACCGCCGTGTGCTGTGTGCGTGTACAGGTAGGCGTTCGGCACCGAGTTTTCGAGCTTAAGCCATTTCGACTTAACAACCTTTCTGATCTCTTTATCTAGGTCACTAAGGAGTGCGTAAGATGGTCTGGGACCGGAGACCAGTTTATATAGGAGACGGGGAATGAGAAAGTCTTTCAAAAATATGAGTCTTTGGTGGGGTTTAAGGGGAGCTATCGTGAGTCTGTTGAGTAAGTTAAGGAGTATATCCTTGGTGGAGTCAACTCTGCCATTGCTGTCAAAGTCGACTCCAAGATATCTCCATCGATCGCTCATACCTTTAGCTGGCAATTGCCGATCTCCAACGTTAAATTCTGATACGGTATTGATAAAACCTTTACCTTCCTTCCTATTAAATAGGTGGGAGATAGTAAAGCTTTTATTAGTATTAATTTCAAGGCCTCGGGATTTTAAAAGTGGGTCCGCAATATTAAGGAGCCGTTGGAGAGTGGATTTCGTGGAGGCTAGGAGGATGAGATCATCCGCAAAGGCTAAGCCCATAAGGCGGAAGTCATCAGTAAGTTGGTACCCGATATTAGTTTGGTCTAATTTTGAGAGAATGTCGTCGAGAACTAGATTAAATAAGAGGGGGGACAGAGGATCTCCCTGCCTAACACCCCTAGTTGGCCGAAATGTGCGACATTCTTGTCCAAAAATATATATATATATATATATATATATATATATATAAATGCATGAAGAGAGAAAGACAGGCAGACAGATAGTGAGATAGAAATTACAGAAATAAGGGGGAATAAATTTAAGTTTAAGCAACACACGGTTTTTGCCGCACTATGGTATCGCTTGCTAGAGAGATAACCGTCCCATGTCATAACGGCAGACACATGATTCTCTCTCTGTCGGCGGCCGCGGCGACTTCATCATTATCATGATTGCTGGAGTCGTCATCCTCATCTTATCAAGGGGCGAGCAGACGCAAGCTGCTTATACGTACTTTAGTAATTAGAATGACGTTGATTATGGTCAAACCGTTGTTGTTGGTGTTGCTGTTGTTGTTGGTGGTGCTCTTGTTGTTGTTGTTGATGATGGTGTTGATGATGTTGTTGTTGTTGGTGTTGTTTTCTTTATCGTCGCAGTGGGCGCCAGTTATAGTCAACTTTAGCGTGTCGACTCACGCCCAGTTCTGTACGTTCAGCGGAAATGTGGCCCATGTTACGCGCATTACTTCACCACACGTAGACACACAGGCTTGTAGTATGCACACACAAATATTTTATATATATATATATATATATCTATATGTATATATATTATATATATATATATAGTATATATATATTTATATATATATATATATAATATATACATAATATCATATTAGATATATATATATATATATATATATATATAATATATATATATATATTTGTTGCAAGCCAGAGGAACTCCGGACTTGAAGGCTGATGTGTGGCTGTCTGTTATAGGAATACGCCTCGTGGTGAACCTGCTGGCTTCTGATGTTATATACGACCACTGGAGTATATCATTTTTACTATATCCACACGTTAATGTATGTCAATCTTCAGATCACATCAATATTATAGTGAGAACTTAAACATCGTAAGATGCCATTTTGATAATAAACCACGTTGTCAATCAATAAAAAAAAATATATATATATATATATATATATTACGTTTCCGCCTCCTTCGTCTATTGAGAAAAATTATTTTCGTGGCCGAGTTCTACCAAACCTCGCAATAAGTTTATAACGATGTGAATGACCCTATATATATATATATATATATATATACATAATAAAATACTTAGCAAGGGACACATACCCCAGGTTTGGCACAAGGCCAGGCTTACTCTGCTATTCAAGGGCAAATACGGTGACAATGTGGGCAATCCAAATATCTACCGGGGTATCACGTCGGAACGCACTCTTTAGAAAATCTTTGCTATGTTGATTATTTCAGGAAGGGTCGAGGTACACAGGACGCGATCCATGTACTCCAGTCGGAAGTTGAGCGGATGTTGGCTGTGCCTGGGGGTCAGTTGTACGCCGTCTTTATCAATTATGTCAAGGCCTTCGACAAAGCTCCCCGTCACTTACTAGTTAATTTCGATAATAATACATTCGATAACATGCTGGTGCTCTTCAGCTTCTTTGCTGAAAACCGCCTTAAAATAAACATAAGGGGCGAAGACACCTTGCAGCTTAGTCAAAACGTAGGGACCCCTTAAAGGAACCCTTTCAGTTGCCTGGCCTTCTCTTTGCTCATCGCAGACCTAGCCCTAGTGGGGAAGGAGTTTAGAAACGCCGTCGTTGTTATGTATGCGGATGACATAATAGTGGCCCACAGGGACCGCGGTGTCATTCGTCGTATTGTCGGCGACGTAAAACGTTATCTTCACCGTAAGGACCTACAAATCAGTTCGCGGAAGACAAAAGCCATTAAGTTTCGCCGTGGGGGTCGATTGACTGCAGGAAGCGTAATACCCTGTTGAGGCCAACCGCTGGAGTTTGTCAACTTCTTTCCGTGTTTGGGTCTGAGACTACACTATACGGGAACGACCTTTACACAGCACATCGGCGACAGGTGTCGGGCAGCTATTGCCTCTACTCACACAGAGGTGGGAGACCTTCGGCGACTATCTCTGAGTGTCGCAGTGCGTCTTTTTGAACTTATGATTGTGACAATGTTGAGCTACAGCCTTGGCAAGGTGTGGGGCCATCTTTCAGCGGCAAAATCAGCGGCAGCTAGAAAAATGCTTTGCAATACATATGAGGCGCGTTCTTTGCTTGCCGCGGACGGCAAGGAACAGCTTTGTGTACCTGCTAGCGAGTTACGGACCGTCAGTGGAAACAATCAGAGTAAGGCTTAAGTCATCTATTACAAAACCACTTTAGCAATTTTTGTTAGAGTGGCAGGGAAAAGTGGCCGAGGCATCGCCTGAGGTAGCGCACTTAGATGTGTACCTCGCTAGGGATGGAATGGCATGCACTACCCGACGCGTGTACACAAGGTAGCTGCCAGACGCATTTGTTTGCACTTTCTCGCCCGGTGGGACGGTCGCTGAAGTGCTAAATTGTATATAATGGCGTCTGTATTGTAATTATGTACCATCTTGAAATGCAAAGTTATTGCGAAATAAACAGTATGTGTGTGTATGTATATGCATATATATTTTTTTTAGCAAAAACAAAGTTTTTTTTTAAATATATATATATATATATATATATATATATATATATATATATATATATATATATATATATATATATAACTAAAAAAAGTATTACCTTTTCTTGCCTTGTCCATGTTTCATTTGGGCAACTAAGTGCTTTTCATGAAGGGGCACATAATTGCCACGTTTACTGGCCGGCTACTGCGGCTGGTTGTCCTCATCTTGACTTCTAGCGAAATTTACTCGGTAAGTACTGGGCACCATACAGGGGAATACTTGACAAGTTAAACTTTTTAACCCCTATTATTTCTCTTTGTCAATTACACGTAAACTGCAGTTCTGTAGGCTATATCTGTAAGGCTAGTTTTGTTGATAAACATCCCACCACTGATTGAATGCAGCGGATTTATGCAGCAGCAAAGAGGGTCGGACTGCCTGCGTAAAGTGACTGCACATGTGATTATTTGGATTTGAATAGCTTTTCACAACATTATGGGTTTAACATGATTTTATTAGGTTTAACAACGTAATACAAGTAATATCAATAAGCAGGGCCAGTAATATGTTCCCTTTCTCCCGCTTCAAATTTGTTTGTCTCGCCAGCAGAATCGCTCACTGAAGTAGAAGTGCATTTCACTTAACAGGAAAGGCTATCAGATTTCTGCTTGACCCCAACCCTTTAGAATAACGCGTAAACTAGCGCACGTACGCTCGATGTTGGTGATCTGCGAGGGAAATCCTGAAAGAAAACGCGTCGTAATTTTGGCGGCATGGCATCTCTGTAGTGGACGAGCGCGGAGAGACGCTTCGGTCTAGCCAGTGGTAAACTCGTTGATCCCCATTCTGACTACAGACTCTAGTTTGTAAATTGCCATGCTCCGAAAATACATTGCGAGGCGCAATGAGGAAATTGAAACGGTCAATCGACGCGAAGCACAGCTTTTGAGGCAGATGTTGTCGTTGACCTGTTTAGGGGGAAGTTCAACTTCTACTGTGGATGCCGCCATCGGCTGGGACGTGATAGCCGGCCAACGCTGACATTCTAGTATACGGTCGGTGCTTGCAATTCCTCTATAATAGCAATTGTTTTTTTGAAACAAATACTTATAATAATAATAATAATAATAATTTTTTTTTTTGAACAATGGTTTATTATATCAATATGTGCATGTATCACAATTGTCAATATATTACTTATATAATATCTACAATATTGCTTATATTTATCTTATTGCTTGAGTGTCGGTGACCACTCAACATCATCTTGACGTTGCCTCTCTGTAATTCTAATGACACTCTCTGTCGAAGGAAAGCGGTCGATCTTGGCTCCGCTGTGGCCTCGAAGAGCTTCTTCCCAAGCTCCTTTGTCAGTTTGAGTGCATCCTTGCCCCAAACGCCAGATGACTCGAGGCCGAACGCCATTACAACGTGGTCCTCAAGGAGATGCGCGTATAAGCGCCGTTTGTGCATCTCCCGTTGGTGGATAATGTTGCCGACGCCCGCGTTGGCTAGTGCACGATAGCCGAGGGCGTACGTGTCGGAGACGGTGACGTCCCATGCCAGCGGCCAATTGCGGTCCCAGTCTCGGCTGGTAAGGCCGTCTGGTCGACGCTTGTCGTCGCTCTGTAGTCCACCAGGCTCCAGTGTGACGCGGTAGCCGGCTTGTCTGAAAGCGCGCCCGAGGATGTCATTAATGGCATCGTGGCGGCCCTGCGTAAGCCCAGCCAGCTTAGTGCAACTAAGTCGGTGCAGGCCACGTTCATCCACCGTTCCACCACACGGGCACGCCTCTGTCTCAAACATGGCAATGCCAAGTCTGAGGCCACTGGCGGCACGGAAGTGGTCATCAGCCAGCTTACTGCCGACTAGCTCGGACGGAAACACGTCAAGCCACGCTCCGGCAGCGTCGGATGAAACCGCTTTCAGTCTAATGCCATCTATATCTAACTCACAGGCCGACAGAAGAGTTAAGTGGGTAGCCTGAGTGGCGATTTGGTCCCACCCCTTCTGCCTAGTGACCTGTTCCTCAGAAGGACGACCAGACTGACGCGCGTCCCAGATCCGAATGGCGTCTTGTTGGTGGCTGATGAGTCCGCCGGTAGTAGCGGCCACAGCAGAGGCGCAGCTATGCGACGAAGCAAGAAAAGCGGGCAAGGCAAGGTCCGTGGCCGAGCGAATGCCCATTCCACCCAGTCGGACCGATAGGCTTGCCTGCATCCATGCCTTATCATCGAGCGTCAGGTCAAGGATGTTTTCCAAGGCTCTCCTCACTTGGTCGTCGAGGTCCAAAGTTTCTGACGGCAAAAGGAAGGTAGGTGAGGTCCGTAGTACATACAGGACCTTTTGTACTCCCATTGCGTGCCGAAGCAGAAAATAGGCTTGATGTCTACCGAGATGACCCAGCCTCTGGTAAAGTCGGGAGAGTTGTTCTCCCTTCTCGGCCAGTACCGGGCCGATCATTTCGGGGAAGACCGCCGTACCCAGCAGGTCCAGTTCACACCGGTCCTTGACAAGGATGCCCGGGAGATTGCTGTTAAATTCTGCAATCACCTGCTGTCTCTCTTCGTCCTCGAAACCCTGTAGGAATAACTCGCATTTAGATGGGTTAAGCTGCATCCCGCTCCATTGCTCGAACGCTCTGAGATCCTTGATGTCTTTGAGTAATGCCGAAGGATCGTTATTAAGAAGGGTCCCATCGTCGAGGTAAAACAGAGGGACCTTGGATGTCACCTGTTTGACGTACTGATGCAACAGCAGGCTAAACGCAAGAGGAGCCGCTACGTCTCCCTGCTGACAACCGGCTGATGACCTGATTTCAACTTCACCGAACATCAGAGGAGTCGGCCTGCTATATGCCTGGTGCATCATTGGATAGAGGGCCGGGGCGTGCTTGGAAATTTCTGCCAAAAGTTGTCCTCGTTTGTTCATGTTAAACGCATTTTTGAGATCTAGTTTTAGGAGGCAGCATTTCTCGTTGTTTTCGAGGAATGTGCGAGCCGTGTGGGCAATTATTTCTGCACCATTATGAGTGGCGTACCCCATTTGCCGAGGCTGCAGGTAGTTTTTCACGTTGACCTGGGGAAGCAGGGTCTTTGTGGCCAGTCTACGCAAGGTGCAGCCAACGGCTATGGGTCGGTATCCTCCGGTTTTCTTCTTCAGGGCAATAAGCCACCCTCCATATATGACGTTTCTCACAGTCTCCGGAACTTGCCCGTTACGTATGATGTCGCATACCTTAGCGAGTGTTTCCAGCACATCGTTGTGGTCTCCGTTGGCAGGGAGAAGGCATTTTAGATGGTCAGGCGTGAGGCCGTCGAGGCCTCCCGCCGCACCGGATGGAAAGGTGCGGAGTGCCTTGGCAACATCCTCGCTTGAGCATGACCCAACCGCTGGCAAGCCGATAGGGGATGGTGGCACCACGTCCCCTGCGGGAGCAGGAGGGTGTTTTGCGATCATCTCATCAATCGACTCCTTTGTGACGGGTGCAATCGTGTCATCGGAAGACAGGATTCTAATGGCGCTCCGCACATTAAAATCCATGGAAAGCTTGTGAGCAGCGATCTGGGCGTCAATACACGTTTGCCTCGCCACTCAGCCTCCATGCAAGTGAGAGTGGCAGCTCCGAAAAGGGCCACCTTTTCTTTGACTACGCTGGCCAAGCTATGGCCTCCTTGGGTTTCCTTGTCGACGTGGAGGACTTTTGGGGCGAGGGTAAGCAGCGCGGTCCAGCTCGCTTCGTCATTCTTTTTCACGACGTCTTTAAGCAGACGGTGGAAGAGTCCGCGCAAAGGAATTCTCGCTCCCTTTGGGATCCTGCGCAGCACCTTGCGTGTCATCTTGGCGTTGGCGAGTAACTTGTGAAGAGAAAGGGAAGAAGTCGGCCCTCCATTTACTTGCGGCTGGCTGGCGGGTTGAGGAAAGAATTCTGCTTGTGGAACGTGCGAAGAAAGCAGCGGTTGTGACATGCTGCTAGTAGCGGCCTGTTGGAACACTGCTGGTCCACTAGGCTCGGCTATCTTCTTCTTATGAGTCCTTCCTGCGTGGATCTGGACACCCCGCTTCGTAGGAAAACACATAGAACACCACTGGCATCGAAACCCATTAGCCATTACTGCTACCTTTTTGAAGCTAAGCTGTTGCTGGCTTTGCTGTGGCTGTCCACTTCACATGCCTCGCCTTGCCAAGTGAAAATAGCGTTTTAATTGTCGGTGCGGTGATTTTTTCTTTTGAATAGTAGATCAGACGCTCCAAGCTCAAAATATCAGTTGAGCAGCCGTTACGAATTCGAATTTGAATGACAGCGACACGCCGCTCGGAGCCTACGACCTGTTATGTGAGTGGTTTCGTTTTGTTTCATCGTGGCATTGTTGGAACTTCTTAGCGTCTTAGCTGCTGGCTTCTTCGTCGCATGGCCACACACAGCACACCAAAATGATATAATAATATAATAATGAATAATAATAATAATAATAATAGTAATAATACTAATAATAATAATAATAAAAACAACAACAACAACAAACAATTATTACGTCCGAATACTGTGACTACATTTCGAATGTTTGGCCGGACCGGAGCCCATTAGGACAGATGAACCCTCATTCTCATTGAGGTATGCTTATGTTCGTAAATAAATCACTCACACAAATTAATGAGAAGCCTCCATTCAATCGGACTCGATCTAACTTGAGCGTATCGATCAATAACAACGATGAGTCCACAGAAAAAAAAGAATTTCATTTTGGTTACGAGCTCGACGCTGTACCACTGACAACGACGACTACTACAACTACTCCTTCATGCAAAATACATCTGGATTTGCACTAAATAAGAAGCGATTGCTCTATAGCAAGTGTTCTTCTCGGAACAGAGACAACAAACACAACCGAAACAATGACACGATAACAACGTTCACGATGACGATAACTAATGGAATTAGCAAAACACCAAATACTATTATCACAACAGGCACACGCGAAGGTGATAGCAACCAACGTCAGGCCAACGCTAAGGAGAAATTACAGAAGTTCTGCTTACAATGCCTGGACCCAACAAACCTTTGATAGAAGAATGACGATACCGTATCGTATCGGGGGCTCTGTGTAGCCGTAACGCGTTTCAGATTTGTTTGCTATCTCGGACACTGTGTGCGAACTAAGCTGATTGACGGCCTGACTGGCGTAGAACAGAGTCCACAGAAATTCTACAGTCGATAAGTTTCAGGTGACGCACGGTCGTCGTCGTCGCCTCTATCGTTGCATATATATATATATATATATATATATATATATATATATATATATATAGTACATCTATGATTGTTACAAGCATAGCAGAGGTTCTAAAAGCGTTTCTTTTACAAACGTGGCCTGAACTCGAAGTTCTGGCCGTAGTCGCAACAGCAGTATTAGTAGTGGTGGTGGTGGTGGTCTGGAGCCAGCTTGTTCCCTCGAGTGCTGGGCTGGACCCCTGGTCCCGTCCAGGAATAGGCCACAAGGGACGGGGACCAACGATTCAATCAGAGCTGCGGCCGGCCTGTTAGCGGAGGAGGCGGTGGTGGTGGCGGCGGCAGCGGCCGTCTGATGGCCGATCAGACGCTAGCGGACCAGAGGCGAATTGCCCTAGCGCGACCGGCACCTCAGCATTCATGATGGCTGCAGTTTATTTCTCGACAGCTTCCTCCTGCTTCATTTCCCCCGCAACAAGTCGCCGCACTGCCGTCGTCTGTGTGTCGCCGGCTACGTGTCGGGCCACCTCTGGTCGTTTCGTAATCATCCACATCTGCTGTCGATCGACTGCGGCGAATCAGTGAAGCCAGTGAAGCTGATCAGATCACCACGTTGCACGCTGACGCTGCTGCTGCTGCTGATGCTGCTGCAGAAGATCTGCTACCGCCACTTGCGATACCTGTTGCGATATTGTCTGCTTTCGAATGACACACCACATCGAACAGGACCGAGGCTTCTATTCCTTAGGACAAGCAGGTGTTTGCTATTATTATTATTATTATTATTATCGAACCAACGATTTAACTAAATTGGCGATGCCGTTGCCGGTTCTGCTCGCCGACGTGCGTTAAATTCCATGCAGCAAGCTGATAGGCGCATCGGCTACATTTGCACTTTTCGCTCGGTTGGACGGTCGCTAAAGTGTTCAAATTTATACTCGTGTATAACGACAATACTATATTTGCAATCAAATAACGCATGACATGTAGACTTATTGCAAAATAAATGTTCATTATCATTATTATTATTATTATTATTATTGATAAACACCTCTTAAGGTCGCTCAAGGCTGCGCAATGCAAAGACAACTGTGAAAGGTGTCCTTGTATTTATATCCTCTGTTCGATTAAATAGATCGTTGAAAATCCAATGCACGTCTGTTCCTGATATTGATCACTAGATGTACTTGTATTTATATCCTCTGTTCGATTAAATAGATCGTTGAAAATCCAATGCACGTCTGCTCCTGATATTGATCACTAGATGTACTACGACACGCTCGCCATATCATCATTTTCGGTTAGTCTACTTGCATAATATGCTTAATGCATACTACACGCCAGATGATCATGAGGGCACGACTGCCCTGTTCTGTTGTCGTGTTCTGGTTGTCGTGGTTAGACCAATATTTAATCTGCCAAGTTTGCTTGGCTTGGCACGAGAAAAACAAAGAACATCGTTTTACCAGGTTGGGGTTTAGCGCGACCTAACAGTTTCGCCGTAGTTGACAACTAATTGACAAAAAAAGGAACAACCTCTGAGTCAACACTAACTGTACCGATTCTCTTCGAACAAATATATGCACAGCACTCACTCATATCTGAAAAGACGAATGCCTTCATAAGGGAAAATACCGAGGGTACACCGTCGTGTAGGCCTCTGATATACTTCAATAAGATACGTTTTTAATTACGTGTATATTGTTTATTAGACTTGTTATTACGATTACCAATTGTTGTGGTTTATCATCATGTTTAATCTTAAATCACTAAGCTCTTTTTATGCTCTCTGCGGAATGTTTTACTTTGCGCATTTGTGCAACCGTAATTCGGGGCTGTGTACGTCGGGTGACGTAATCATTGTCACTTGTAGTGCGTCCTTTCCTGCATTTAGCGCTGCAGAGGTATAGAGAATAAGAGAGAAAGAGAGAAGGGGGGGGAGCAAGAGGTAGAGATTGTTGGCGGTGTGATTTTTGCCGCCGTCGCTGGCATTACTGTGGGCCGGCTTGAACCTCCTTCCGAGTCCGCACAGAATGGAGGTCACGACTTTCGTGTCGCACGATTTACGATACCTGTCTGCACGGTCTAGCTAGGTTGGAGCTATTTGTTATTTGTGGAGCTCACGAAAAACGAGCGACGAGCTACAAACCGACCGGCTATGACCGACAAAGCCAGCTGGACACAGGTGATGGGGGCTGTGGGATACCTGCTATTGAGGGGTATGAGAGTTTCCTAATGAGGAAACTGCGAAAGCTGCGCATGATGGCGGCGGAGGAAGCGAGAGCAGGGCTTTGCACTAGTGCCTGTAATTGTTCGCGTCGTTACAGCACAAGACCGGTACAAAAACAAAGATTTTGTACAACAGTAGCAGGTTTGACTGAAGGATGAAGCGGCGTTTAGAGATCGACGCGTCGTCGTGCGCAAAACGACAAGTTTCAGAGAGGTTCAGAACTTTGTTTTTGATGGCCGCAATGCCTTCCGATCACACTGGCGCTCAAGATGCTTGTGATGCTTGATCTTCTACCAACACAACGGCGTAAAAGACCCTAACATGTTTCAAGGAGGCAAAAGTGCCTAATTTGAGTCGGTCTTCGTTTGACTACCTAATAACGATTTTGCTGTGTCGATTGAGGGCCTTATTCGAGCGGCGTACACTATCTATCTGCTTGTTATACTTGCTGTCTAAAACGTGTGGGGAGTTAAGTAAAGCTAAGCGCGAGTTCAAAGACATTTAAATATCAATTTTCATCAATCTCGAATCTTGCGTTAATTCCATCACTGTTGCGTGGCGAGTTGGTGGCGTCCAAACACGTCCAAACAAATTAACAGTTGCTTTACTTTCATTTTACTTATGTTAGGCGTTCTACTGTTACGCCAAGAAGTACGATATTGGCCAAGGTTTTCGGACACGCATGCGTTGATTTACATAGATTAATATGGGGTAAATTCTGTCCCTCTATCTCTGCATACATATATAGGCATACTTTATTTACGCGTTTTTGCATATCTAGCCGCTTATCATTTAACTTATTCGTATTTACTTATCATACCTTAGAGCCAAACCTGAAAATCTCAGAAAGATCGCATTGAAATGAAATGAGCTGGAATCGAGCTCGCGACTCTTACGCCAGCCTAACCGACCATCCCCGTCAATCCCCGTCAATCCATCCAGTCGATTATTAGTATAGAATAGACGGGAACGTCTTTATTTGCACAAAGGGAGTAGCTTTGCACACAAAACGGTAGACGGAGTGAGTCAATTAAACGTGTTTAACAGACAAACAAGTTAGAAATCTCTCTTGTGTATCCACCTGAACATATGCCAAGCAAATATATTATTGATATGTTCAGTTCGTGCAACTGTCTTCGAACAGACGGAGCACCGACTTCTTAAAGAGTTCGATAGCTAACGTCAAACACGTTGAGTTCGGAGATTCCGCGCATTAGCGCTGAACCCCAGTCACCGCTTGCTGAAGTTGTATACTATTACCTTTGCTTTCAGTGTTGCAGTACAATTTAAGATCATCGCATTTATTGCGTATTCAATGTATTTGAGATTAAAGTATTTATGCGTATCCAATGGATTTCACACCAGACGGTATGTATAAACCGATATCAAGTATAACGATTGCATAGGACAAAGGAGATGCACAGCCACGTTGAGGTACCTCGCGAGGAGGATTGAGTGACTAAGATCACAATTCATCTTCACGGAAAAAAAAAACGATAGAAACTTGTATACCAATGCTCTCCACTTTTCTAAGTAGCAAACTATGATCGACACGATAAAAATCGTTCTTCTGGTCAAAATATACACAGCAAAACGAGGATCATGAACTTAAAACATAGCTCAATTCTGTGACATTTCAAGAAGTGGAGTACAAGTTGACCGATAAGCAACGCTTATCTTGAGCACTGCGGCCGCGTTGAGCGGAATCGAGTAGTGTGTTTTGTAGAAGAGAACTTCGTATGCGCGCCACAAGTAACTTTTCCAAGATACAAAATGCAATAGAGAACTGTGAGTTATAGGATCTCTCAAAAATCTGCTGTGGAAATAAAGAAAAATCAGTGTCTCTTAGTCAAAAGTTGGCATAGCGAAAGAAAGCTCGAGTATCCATTTTAAGCTCAGTTAACGTAGCGTTTTGTTGCTTTTTTATACGGTGAACATGCGTTAGGGACTTAGGGGAATCAGCGGCAATACAACTTTTTAAGCAGGTGATGTAGTCTAAAGTCATTGTCTGGGTTGAAACGAATATGAGAGAAAATGAACTACAAATGACACGCTAAGAGTAATCAGATCGCAACAGGACCGGGTACTACAATGAGGCCCTCAATTATGTCAGAATAAATAGTAGGTACTAATAATTATAGTAGCATTAAGTGTCGGCATTGTACACGCACACAAAAAAAAACACTATTATCGAAACAACCACTTTTAAAAATGGATTCTTGTTATTTTAAAAAGGAGAACTTGTTACATAACAGCAAACGAAACAAAGTTTGGTTTGCGTTGTGAGGATATCAATTGCAATGTGCTCTCCAGCCACATAAACTTAACCAAATCGTTGATCTTCCCATTTTAAAAAAACACTAAAGACGTCTTCCAGTGTAAATTGCGCATCACATATCTATTAATTAACCATATCTATTAAGGATCAATGTTAAATCACATATCTATTAAGGATCAATGTTAATTTAACAAGCTGTGAGTTTGTATGGCACTTTTAAGGCACTCGGTTTTGCTGTAGAGCGCGAGTTCAAATATAGGCAGTTTAAGTTTCCCACATTTCCGCATGCTCCGCTTGCTTCGCGGCACTCGGAGCCAAAGCGATAGGAGAGTCGACAACTGCCGACCAGATCATCAAACAGTGAGTGCACCTATCTCTCAGGTGATAGGCGACCGAGGAAAGTCTTGATGACCGTGCCAGCAGATCCGAGAAAAGGGTCGAGTAGGATTTTTCCATCCTCTTCGCCGTCACAAACAGACAGGACGACGAATAGGAGTCATGTCGGGTGCGTAATCGCCAGGCAGATAGTTGTGAGCCACATAACTTTGGCTTGACTGCATTAGAGGGATCAGAGCAAAGGCAGCGTAATTGGGCGCTGCTATACGAGAGATACGAAAACGTTGCGAAGGAAGGACAAGGCCGACGTTCGTCGCAGCTGATAGTTCGCTGAGGTCCGCTGAGCGACGTTCTGCTCTGATTAGACTTCTCTTCCGGTTAATCGAACGGAGTAATTTCCTTTGTTTTTCTTTTTGTTGTTGACAGGAAATGTCACAGCTAACGATTCGGCTGATCATTAACTGCGACTGTGTTGGCGAACGAGGATCGCCTGGATGAGCCAGTCTTTTCACTAAGTGTAGATCATTAGTCGGTTGTGTGGTCATATTAGGTTGTGTAAACGGCACTGAATTTGAAGTCACTGTTTGTTGACCTTGTTTGTCAACAAAGTCAACAATTTTTATCATCGATATCGTTTGTCGCTACGTTAAGCGAATAAAAAACAGTCGCAGTTTCTGCACTGTGCATTTTTATACACATCAATCACGACAGACAAAAAAGCGAATAACGCGATTTGCCTTACACTATTGGCTTCCGCGCGTCGAGCTCGCATTCGGGCATGTTCGTTTCTAAAAAACGTCCAAAGGACAACGAAGTTTAATTCCTGCCTGAACCTCACGCCTCCCTCTAAAGAACGCACTACAGAGATGCACGGCAACGAGGCAGGTAAATTGTATGGTATCGCAGACTCGACGGATTGCGTTTTTGTACGCCAAGTGTCTTCTTCCTTTGTCAATCGATCGATCGAGCGAGGAACCCGGACTGAACCTGACGAATGTTCACACCTCCTCGCAGGGGGAAACGGCCGTGCGCTACTTTAGCAGTTTAATCCATTTTTGCATGCCCATGGTACAGGCGCATATACGTCAGCGTGGTGTTATTGTCACCTCCATGTGGAAACCGTTGACCGCGCTGGGTCTAGCAGTTGTTCTACTTGTTAATTTGCTACGCAGTTTTTCTCGATATCGGTGGCCGGGCAATGGGTGTGTTTTGTTCGAGAAAAAAAAAACGATTTAGCGGTTTCTTCACGTACCCTTGCTTGGGCTGATGATATATAGGAGAAAATCGTTTTTCTGTTATGTGTATTGTAAATGTTGTATACAGAGCGCCGAAAATTAGACTACTGTACCTGTACTCAAGGGTTACATGGCAAAACGTAGAATTAGGTTCTAGTTTTCGAAATATTTTAAACAAGCGTTGTTGAAGGTTATTTTAGTTTAGACAAACATTATTGGTGTGGGCTTTAACAACACGTGTGCTGGTGTGTTTAGTCTGCCCGCATACCTTTTGAGGACACCTTGATCAGAGCATCCGTTGCCCAAGGCGACAATTAAAGTCCCTTGTTGTTGTTCTAGTGGATGGTTTGCACGAGCGAATCAAAGAATGACATCATTTGGTAGCTGACGTGACAATGTACGTGGATCATTTAGTTTTACTTAGTCACAACCGTTTTCTTCTTTGTATCTTCAGCGAGTATTGGCGACATTCGTTAAATATGTTCGGGTGTAGGACTCGTTAATAATACGACAAAAACAGAAGCACTGAAATTGCGAAGATCTGCTCGCCTGACTCTTGCAGCTGAAATGAGTCTCCGTGGCGTCCCACTAAGCATTGTAAACGTATGTACAGGCATAGCGCTATCAACAACCGGCAAAACATTTTGTTCTTATGTCGTGCAATGAACAAGAAAGGCTATAGTTTGTATGGCTATATTGCACAAAAACCACAGTCCCTTTTGTTGGAATGTGCTATTTATTTGTTTGATATGAAAGTTACCCCACCAGGAACATTTGGCATAGACTTATTTTAAAAATGCTAACGAAGAAAAACATGCAAGTATTAGGACGTGTTGAGGCAGTATTTTTAAAGCGAACAATAGGTTAAAATTCTTTCACAAAACGTCGAAGGGTAATACAAATGTTGTTTTGTATAAATTTTCGCCGATACACCATTCTTTATAGAGGATCTTCAGAAAAAGTTTTATTTAGCAGGACAGCCCCTAATATTTGTAGAGCAATGCGAATATAAAATGGAAGACATAGATCAATGCTTCTTCCATACGGAGTCATGGTCCCAAACAAATAAATGGTGTTCTAGGTCAAACCGACAAGAACATATAGTTAATTGCACGATTTGCCGTGCATGAATCTCAGCACTACGTAGGGTGTCAAACCAATAGCTTTCACGCGCCAGATAACACATGTACTTGCATAAATTGTAGTAAGCATTGCAACCACAACAATTAACGAACAACACATCTGCATTAACTTTTGCGATAAAAACCAAATCATTTGTTCTTAGCCGCTTCTGTGATTAAGCAGTGTCGAAACAACGTTAAACATATTTGTGATATCTCACTCAACAATAGCCAAATTGCTTTAAGGAGATAGCTGAGGAATTGGAGATATCTTATGGATCAGTTGTAACAGTCTTGACTGATATGTTATGCGTCAGAAGACTAGTAGCGAAGTTCGTTTTAAAAATTCGGAATTTTCAGCAAATTAACGCCCGTCGGAAAATGTCCGATTTGAACCTTCTTTTTTTAAAACCCTTTTCGGGTACATCTTTCATGATTATTCACTACCTGGTTCTACGCTTAATAAGGAATATTACCGCGAGAAAATGATTGCGCGAGAACGTCCGACGCAAGAGGCCTGAACTCTTGGCAAACAACTCTTTTGATTCCCCATCACGACAACGCATCGGCGCACATATCGTAATTGATTTCGGATTATTTAATGAAATATTTGATTTTGTATATTTCCGCAACTTCTTTATTTGCCGAATATCGCTCCGTGTGCCCTTTGCCTCTTCCTATGGAAAGAAAGAGTTGAAGGCATAACGCTTCGAGACTACTGAGAAGATAAACATAAATACCATACCGAAGCACGCGTTAAAAAATGTTTCCAAGAGTGGGAAAAAAAAGTGGCACACGTGCATTGCAGCGGGTGGGAGCTATTAAAGGCAACGAAAGCAACAAGCTAGTAGATTAATAAGTATTAATTTTTATAAGCATAAACAGAACTATTACTCCACTCCAAACTGCTAACATAGCAAAGTTATATAAATAAATCAAATTCTTCACTGTAGCCATCAACAGAACTTTTTGATCCGCACAACAACGTTGTATACATATATATTCAAATGCACCTTTATTTTGTCAAATGTAGACATGTTTTCAATATTTTCATTTTACAAACCATTACTCAGATTCCTACAACAGTTAGTTTACTTGTGTGCCGACATTTGCGCCGCTAGCATTTTAAGTATATATATATATATATATATATATATATATATATATATATATATATATATATATATATATATAAAATATTTGACCCCAATGTAAGTTGTCTATAAAAATAAAACTGTAGTATTGATCAGAGCGTCGCCGTAGCACTAGCTACGGCTTGAAGTAGCTGTGGTATTTTACTTACAAATGATAGCGGCAGGGGGTGAGAAGCTACACCACATTGTTGTCGCCAGGGCACAGCCGTCAAACTTGAGCAATTACTTCGACAAGGAGCGCAAACGGGGGCGCAACAGTCGATGGAGACGCCTCGTGACGTCGAGTTCGGACGAGCGTGGTGGTGGTGGTGGTGGTAGTGGTGAGAAGCGTTCGGCGCCGGCATACTGTCACCAGATGTGTCGTTCCAAGACGGCGGCGACCAACCGACAAATCGCTTTGAAGATCGACTTTTATCATGGTAATGGAGGACCATCGCGTGCCGCTGACAGCGGCCTGCTCTGGCCAGGAAGTGTCGTGGGTCGTCTCCTAACCAAAGAGGCGATTGCGGGACCGTCGTTGCGAACGTCGTTCACTCGGCTATGACACTCCGGCTTCGGCCGCCTCGCTCCTAGATCTAGCTAATCGTGTCCGACAGGCCAGTCACAGCACGGCTGTGCGCAGTATTCTCATTAGAGGAGCAACTTCTGGTTACTTGCATTAGCATTTTTTGGCATAAACTCGAGAACGTTCTCATCTCGAGCGAGAGACGCGGTGAATACGTCTTTGAGGATGATGAGTACACCTCGCATGGACGGGCTACTCGGCTTCGCGCGTGCGGCCAGCTGTCGCGTTTTTCGAAGATGAACACAATTGAACACAACGACGTGTTTGAATTAAATGAGAATGAGAGAACGCCATTTTTGTATATATGGATATACATTTATACACTATAAATAGTGTTGTTACGTAAGATGCGTGATACTCGACTAACGCGTGTACTGTGAGCATAAAGTATTCTGTAAGTAATTTAGAATAGGACCCATACTGTTGTTGTCTATGGTTTAGCTAGAGACTCCCCTGAAGGTCGCCTCATATGTGACTGTCACCTTTTTTCCTGGCGGACAAAATTCTGCCCATTTCAGACGGGTCTCTGACGCCGCAGGCTACCAACACTGTGGCGTCTCGCACTGCTGCTGTTTGCGATAACTTGGAATAAAGACGTTAGGTAAAGTGGACAAAGGACAGCGTTGCCTTTGAAGTTTAAAGGCAGAGACACCTTTAGGCTTTTCCTACTGCCACTCTTGCAGACCTTGGCTGACGTAAGCGAACCTTGGCCGAAATAGACAGGTGGGGGTTTACGTATGAGGTTATGGGGGCACGTATCAACGTCACATATATATATATATATATATATATATATATATGTAAAGGCTTCACTACATACAGGGTGTCTGTGTCAAGTAAGAGTAGTTTTTACTGCAGATAATTGGTTGGCAATAATATATATATATATATATATATATATATATATATATATATATATATAGGTAAAGGCTTCACTACATACAGGGTCAAGTAAGAGTAGTTTTTTTTATTGCAGATAATTGGTTGATATTAATATATATATATATATATATATATATATATATACAGGTAGTTCAACAAGTTCTTAGAATGAAAACCAAGAATTTTCCAAATCTTGTTTTTAATTTTTTCTTATTCGATATACTCCCCGAGAAGCTCAATACACTTTTCCCACCGAGATTTCAGAGCATTTATACCTCTTAAGTAGAATTCCGCGTCTTTAGACTGAAAATAGGCATTGACAGCAGCCTTAACCTCTTCATTGCCGGAAAAACGCTTTCCACCGAGACTATTCTTCAAATGTCCGAAGAGGAAATAATCAGAGGGGGTCAGGTCTGGAGAATAGGAAGGTTGTTCAATAAGTTCGAACCTCAGTTGGGCCAGTTTTGCCGTTGCTTGCGCGATTCGAAATATTGCCGTTTCCAATAGCGGTGAAAGCGCGCCAAAATTCGAATTCTGAAAACCTCATTTTAAGAACTTGTTGAACTACCTGTATGTAGGTAAAGGCTTCACTACATACAGGGTCAAGTAAGAGTAGTTTTTTTTATTGCAGATAATTGGTTGATATTAATATATATATATATATATATATATATATATATATATATATATATATATATATATATATATACAGGTAGTTCAACAAGTTCTTAGAATGAAAACCAAGAATTTTCCAAATCTTTTTTTTAATTTTTTCTTATTCGATATACTCCCCGAGAAGCTCAATACACTTTTCCCACCGAGATTTCAGAGCATTTATACCTCTTAAGTAGAATTCCGCGTCTTTAGACTGAAAATAGGCATTGACAGCAGCCTTAACCTCTTCATTGCCGGAAATATATATATATATATATATATATATCGTCGCAAGGGTCATCTTACGCTATTCTCAAAAATGGCTTCTGCAAGGTACTTAAAGCCCGGCAAAGCTTAAGGTTAGTGCTGATCGGCGGACAAACGTAAGTTTTACTAACAGAGGCCAGCGTCTGTAGGGTTTATTTACGGCCAGCCCAGGAATTCATCTGTAATTTACCGTGCGACTTTTAATCGATGACCGATCAAATGTGTGCTTTAAGCAACCAACGATCCAGAAACTACCCTATTATTATTATTCAATTTGAAGGTAACACCAACGTTTTGCCATCCGGTTGGTTCTAAATGTATACAGCTTAACAAAGCTGCTCAGTTTCCAACATGGCGTCAGCTGCACGGACGCGTTTTCTGAGTGCTCTTATAATTGTGTACTTTCTGGCAAAAGCCCATAGCAAAACTAGTGCTTTTTGTGACAAGAAGGAGTCTCAGGACGCAGTGAATGTTGTGACTATCTACCTCAACGTACCGCGCCGCAGTTTCACCAAGGTCCACACACTCCGAGCCACAGCACTTGTGATCATCCTGTTACAAGGAGGAGATATCGAGGCAAATCCTGGTCCTCCGTGTGTCACTTGTGGAGGACAATTTCAACAAGTCATTAACAGAACTGTCTGCGAGAGCTGTGACAAGCATGTTCACACACATTGCAGCTATCATATTCCTGATAAGGCAACAACGTACTGCAAGTCCTGTTTTTGGGTCGAGGTCTCAACGATAGTTTCTAAGTCGATAACTGTCAAGTCATCTTGTAATTGTCCCTCGGAGATACAGACGCTTAAAAAGCGGATCGACGAGCTATCCAGAACGACCAAATCGAACGGTAATGTTAGCACACAACAGCAGCTGACAATTGGCCGACCGCAGGCTCAAACGTCCCAACAGATGATCGCCCTCCGCCAACGTGGTTTGCACGTACAAACACCGCACACACCGCGACGTCTTGGCTTTCACCACGACGTGCATAAGAAGAACCTACATGGACGCACACCAGCGAAGCCAGAAAAACGTGACGACAGGTGGCGCACACAAGGATGGAGAGATCGCACAACCAAAGCCACCACCACCAGCACGAACAGGATGACACATCTGAAGGTAGTCAAAGACGAAGATATACCTGAGCGACCACGGCAAAGAGCGCTGTTTGTAAGCCGTATTGATCTCACACACAACGAGTCAGATATTCAGGATTATGTTACTCGAATCGTTGGTACTAGCTCGGGCGTAAAAGTAACAAAGCTTGCTGGGCTTAACCAAGCATATTACAACACCTTCCATATTATAGTCAATCAGGACACTTTTTCTAATCTATTAGACCCAGCTGTATGGCCGGAAGGTACACGGTTTAGGCCGTTCCGAGGCCAATTAAAACCATACAGAGTATTTGGTGCACCGCAACCACCGTCTTCAGGACTAGGTAACAAACGACCCCGAACCGAACAGTCTGATACAATGCTGGTCAAGGGTAGCCCGCCAAATTGACTTCAAGTCGAATGCGACAACAACACACTTGTTAACACGACCAAATGTGCAGAACTCAAGACAATATCCCGATGTATCCTTTGGAATGTCGAAGGATTTCATTCAGTATTAGAAAATTGTGGGGAAAACGAGTTTGAACAATATGACATAATGTTTCTTACCGAAACATTTGTAACAAACACAGCAGCTATTGTGCTACACAAACACAAGATCTACCATGGTGAAGCTATAAAGGCCCCCGGTAGAGGACGACCGAAATGGGGGGTCTCAGTCGCTGTACGCACGACCGAATGGTCTAGATTACTTAGATCCACGGCTAGACTACTTGTTGTTGAAATAAGGGACTTTTATTTAATATGTATATACAGCCCACCTGACCGCAACGTGACAGACATTTTACTTGATATAGGAGAGTCCCTGATGCTATGCAAAGACAATTTTAAACACACTATCATAGCAGGGGACATGAATTGTAACCTCGCTAAAGATGACTCACGAGCGACAGCTTTTATCGAGGGAGTAAGGGAAATGGGCTTGCAAATAGAAGGTAATTATTCCGACGCTACATATATAGCATGGAATGGAAAAAGTGCTGTAGACCTAATTATGAGTACTTCTAGTGAACCGGGAGCTTATATAAAAGACCATAAAACGACAGTTTCAGCCGAGCGGAAGCACTGCAAAGTTACCTTCAGCCTTGCGCATACGAAGATAACTGGCCTTGACAAACGAATTTCCCTCGCCCGCAAGATAAGTCTCAGCAAGCTGGAACAAGCCTTATATCTGCTCCCAGATGCGACCGAAGTAGACACAGACTTTTACGAGCGTTCACTTCGGTGGGCCATTCAATCTGCAGCATCATATAAGAGGAACACTGCGACGAGACACAAACCATGGTTCGATCACGAGTGCAAAACCATCAAAACGCACATTTGTTGCCACAACGATTGGAGCCTAGCAGGGCTGGCAAACCTAGCTGATCTAAAGAAAACGTATAAACGAATGATTCAGAGGAAGAAATATGAATACGAGACCGCGCAGCGCACACAACAGGTAAAAGAAAGCATCCAGAAACCATGGATCCTCTTACCGAAGAGACCTGCTGTAGCAAACCCACTAATAAACGACGAAGAATGGGTCTCGCATTTCACAACGCTACTAAGCCACGATGTTCAACTGCCTGACAATGAACACGCACCCCATATAGAGCCTGACTGGGAAGACTTTACGGAGGGGGAGGTTCGAATGGCTAAACTAGCGAAGAAAAACGGAAAATCATCAGGTCCTGATGATATTTACTACGAACACCTTAAGCAGGGAATAGAGCACATAGCCCCAAAGCTAACAGCGCTGTTTAATGTATGCTTAGAACAAGGGCACATACCCGAGCAATGGCGCCGAAGCTACCTGCAACCAATTTACAAAAACAAAGGCGACGCCACAGACCCAGCGAATTACCGCGGGATAGCATTAACTAGCGTAGTCTACAAAATATTAACCTCACTAATTGTGACTCGACTATACAGCAAATGTAAAGACCTAATACCAACGGAACAGAATGGGTTCTTGGAAGGTCGCTCAACTGAACGAGCTCTCAGGGAAGTCCTTCGTCACGTGCGGGAACGTTCCAACGACGGACAGATGACCTACGCAGCGTTTGTTGACTTCAAAACTGCTTTTGATAGTGTACCTAGAGACTGCCTTCTGGATATTTTGCGACAGCATTTTGGCATCAAAGGTCGAATGTTTAACCTAATGAGAAGCATTCTCACTGCGAACTATATCACAATCAGAAATGGGCCTCACTGTATTGCGCAAGAAGTTAAACAGACAATTGGGCTAGCACAAGGCGACACGGTAGGCCCTTTCTTATGCATCCTTTATGTCACAGGGTTAAGCCAAATACTTCGAAATGCTAAAGCCCCGCATGTATTCTACGCTGACGATCTCATCATAATGGCCAAGTCAAGACCACATCTACAGTTTTACCTGAATGAAATGAGCCAATGGTGCGCACAGTATAAGCTAACAATTAATATATCCAAGACAAAAGTTCTTCGATTTTCCCGAGGAGGTCGATACGCCAGTCTTGACCACATCATCAGGGTCAATAACCAAAATATTGAATTAGTAAGTCAATTTAGCTATCTCGGAGTAATCTTGACCCCTGGCCTATCTTTTACAAAGCACATAGAGAACAAACGTGCAAAAGCAGTATCGGCCATGACGCTACTCGGAGATCTCACCCAAATTGACATTAAGCCTGGAATGAACCTTTTTAAGATAAAAATAGCTCCGATTATAACTTACTGCCTTCGGGCCATTGCACCAAACTTAACCTTAGACAACATTAAGGAGATAGACAAAATAAAAGCAAATTTTGTGAAATATATGCTCGGCCTGCCGCGTAACGCATCGACAACCTTGGCGATGGAACTATGCCAAGAGCGAAGCTTTGTGGAAGATCTTATCTTGGACAAATACGTTTTTAGCCCACTCGTCGTAGAGCAATATCGCGCATACAGAGAAAATCGTAATTTGAGCTTTGCCATAGAGAATTTCACTGACGGTCCTGCATTCACCACAGACCGTTGGAAGCAGGGAATGCAAGTGAACAGACGGGTACTCTGCAGACTTACCTGGCATGGCTACCACCAATATATATGCCTAAAAGGGTATTGCTTTGAAATTGAAGATTGTGTATGTAAACATTGTGGCACATGTAATATTGACCGATACCACATACTGCAATGCAAGGAAATAGAAGCTGTTTCAATGCATGCAGTAGTGAAAGATGTTATTAGCCGATATGAATTTTAGGTAGCATCTACCAATTTCTGGTGAAATAAACCTGTATATATTAACAAAGCTACACTACGTCAACCTAAAGAGTGTGCATTATTGGCACAATTATTTTATTTTAAATTAGTAACCAATATCGCAGTTTGATGGCTTGTTTGCTTGGCAGGCGGCCAAATAGGCTCTCGAAAATTCAACCCTTGTTACGTAATTGATGCTTAACGGTGTTACGTATTTAATGGTGGTCACTTGTGGTCTCATCAACGAACTTTTCAGTTTTCGTATGGCTCAATGAGCTGATAATGCACAGCCCGATTGCGCTTACGTAAATGCAACAAATCTAATGCTAAGTGATTTGACTAATGTACCTCTTTATGTAATAGGTGTAACATCGCGCAGAGTAAACTTAGAAGTATAGGTTTAAAAATGGCCAACATGTCTGTAATTTTATTTGGTTATAGAATAAGCCAAATTATAGAAACTATAAACGAATACAATATATATATATATATATATATATATATATATATATATATATATATATATATATATATATATAGGGCATATGTCCTGTAACAAAATAAAAAGTCATGACTAAAAGAAAATATCCATGACTCAATTGTGGTTATTTACGTACAACAGACCCTCCCTAATATACGCGCACATATTATTCGAATCGGTCGCCTATTTTGATCACACACTTTTTCAAGAAATTGAGCACTCTGTTGAAATCTACCGTTGAATTGGAATCTACCGTTAGGCTTCATGATGACTTACACAGAGTAATCCATTGAATTGAGGTTTGGATTTTCAAACCTCAACCCCCTTGCTTGGGGACCAGCAAGCCTTGCTAGCAATGCTTCTCAGTACCCTTAGAGCATAGTTTATTCTAGTTGTTCGAACTTTTTAAGCTAATAAAAAATGAGCGCCCTGAGATTAGGCACAATCAAGTGCAATCTTCCATCGATTCGAGAGAGGAAGACATTAACACAAAAGAGAAGCAACAATCTTTCAGTTTTCCACCCAGCACAACACGAAACCGCAGTTAGGCTACTCCGTTTTACATCAATATACTGCCTTATTGGAAAGAACGGGATGGCCTTTTCCCCGGTGGTTTTCGCCCATCTATTTCTTAATTTTCCCAATTGTAAGTCAGTCAAAAGTCTGGAACGCCTTATATTTTTTAGAATCACCGGACTAAAGCTGTGTGATCTGGTCTAGTTTTATGTATTCATCTTATTCCTTTGGGCTTCATAGACGGACCCCCATAAATACAAATGTGCAACGGTGGGGCTCGACCCCGCGCACCTATGTGTCTTCTCCGGTCGCGAGGCACAGACGAGTGCACCACGCCACCGGGCTCGACTGTAACGTACTATTGCCGCACCGTAACTGAACACTGAGGGTGAAAATGAGTTAGACACCTTATCCTTGCAGACAAGGGATTGGGCGCATTCGAAAGTGATCAGATTCATCTTGTCCGGTATCTTATCAGCGCTTCTGCCTAAATCGGTTAGCTTTAGAATGTTCGGGTACAATACAACAATATACCCAGTGAAGGTCAGGGTAAAGCTTGTATCCAAGCACTTGCATGTCTAGCGAAGGTTGCCGTGAGTCTAGCCCTAGTAGAGTCACTCTCGGCTCATCAGTCAGAAAGCAGGCACCAGGTCGGCGAACAAGAATGATCATGTACTCTGAGAAGAGAGCATTCCTTTGGTGGAGTCCCTCAGCTTAGAAGATACTGTTTATGAGTTGGTCGGAAGGAACTCGGTAGTAGAAATACACGGCGGTGACACTCTGCTGGCAAGCCGACCCTTAACGTTACAACTACTTCTGTAGCACCGACGGAACACCTTCGTGCACCAGTGGCTCTCCTAGGATTCTTAGGTCTTTTGCACGTACCACCTTACAGCAGGTAAGAAGGCGCAAAATTTCGACCATCAAGCCGGAGTCGAAGTTTTTCGTAAAGAAAAAGCTCGTTCTACGATTGGATCAGGGTAAGGCTGCTCACCTCCTTAAGGCCAGAATCGTGGTTACTTCGCCGACTAGGGTCCCGCCGCCCAAGTTCCAAATGTTTGGCCCTCTCCAGGGACCATGCAACAAGTGCTAGACAAAATAAAGAAGCCCTCGAGGGGTGCCCTGTTAGTGCCGCAGTTCTGGAGTTCAAAATTAGGTCTGTCCCGAATAGGTGTGACTCTTGACCGAGTCTAGCAAATTGTTCCTCCAAACCGTATTTAAAATATTTTAGAAGTCGAATTTAAGGAGAAATGTTATAGCGGTTCGAGACGTGAGCAAAGAAAATCACATCGATCGTGTCACACACCCGGCCGTCGACTGCTGGATTGGTTGTGCGAGGTCACACAGAGACCTCGAGAGATACTGCGCGCTGTTGCCGTACGCTCTGCCGCCGCCGCAATCGCCTTGTTCACCAAGTCCTCTAGCGTCGGCGCGATCTCGGTGATATTCTTGTTCTCGGAGATGCCGTGAATCGACGCTGGATCGTTCCCACAAATCTGACCCGGCTACTGGACTGCCTCGCTATAGCTGGCTCACTGAGTTGAGGCAGACGGTTGATACTCCTGCTTTTTTAAATCGTCGTTGACATAATTCAGGTTTCGTCAGGTTTCCTCCCCACTCCAGCTTTCTGATTTTCATGCCCGAAGAAGACTTGGTTCTCCTTGCGACGAAACAACCGAATGCCGGAAATTCCGACTACTAAGTCAGCAGTTCTTTGCAAAAGTAGCACGCAAAGCAGCAGAAATGTCGCACATATCACTGTTTCCGATTTTAGACTGCAGTTATCCATACACTTTTTAAAGCATTCTATTATACAGTCAGCCGTAGGCGTACTCCAACTTCGGCAACGTCACTTAGTAAATTAGCCGCTGGGTCCGCTTCGTCTTAACAGCTCTGCAAGCAGCTCAAAGTACTCTACGCAGCATTTACATAAGCCACCTTTGAGAGTGGTTTCTTCAAACCTCGCACAAATACTCACGTCGGCCATATCGTGCCCTTTTGCGCACAGTGTTTGTACAGGTGAAAGTGGCCCCTTGATACTCGTTGCCTGCACTGGCGATGGAATACGGCTGGCCTGCATGTGTTGCTGTGTTTGTTAATATAGGATTCGATTCTCACTTAAGAAATCACTCAATCTACTCGGTAGTCCTACACTCGTTGCAGGCAATCCACAACAATGCTGTGTAAGCCATAACAGGTCTGTCTGGTTGAACAATTGCTCAGTTCATATACTGCCTTAAATGATATTAATATAGTGTTTATAACCGAAACCTGGTTAGGTGTAGGTGGCAAACACGTAACCGATAGATAACTGTCGTGTGATGATAGGTACTCAGTATTTTGATGTAATCGTGGCTGTCGAGGAGGGGGGGGGGTTGTATATTAATTCAAAACACGATGAAAGTTTGTGAACTAAGCCTAGAGAGTGACATCGAAGCTGTCGCTTTGGACGTATATTCCAAATACAGTTCCATCAGGGTTGCCTGTTATTATGCGACAAACGCCAACACCCTTGCTGAACGCAAGAAACGCATAAAAACTGTATGTGACTCATTTGACTTAATTTGTGATACAACCAGTCCAATTTTAATTTCTGGAGATTTCAACCTTCCAAAAATACACTGGAAGGATATTACGCTTTTAGATTCGCAAACCATGGGGTCCACCTTTGTTAATGCCTGCATCACCAACGGCTTACACCAACAAATAGACGAGGTCACTCGCCCTCGACTGTATTATCAGGGTGCTGAGGCTGCGCAGGTCAGTTCCAATGATGAAATAGATAACACATTCGCCACTGTAGGTAATGCTAAGAATCACTTCGCTACTCAATGTAATCACACTAACATAAATAATAATTTCAGTAAACTATCCAGTCACACCAATACTAATGGTAATAGATATAGTAATGACAGTCATGCAACTAGTCACATTAATAATAATGGTAACCTTAGTAGTGTTAGCCAATTAGCTACTAGTTCTACTAATAGTTGTATTGCCACTGATGGAATAATCTTAGGTAGTTTTCTCGCGTTCGATTTCGTGAAGAGCGGTCGTGCTGTTGATGTGCTCTTCTAAATAGGTTGCATTTAACAAGTTTGAGTGTCTCATCCACAGTGATTCTTAGCACAGTATTTGTCGGAGCTGCAGAGTTCTGAGCGCTGTGCATTGTAGGCCCTGAAGTGTTTCTATAGCCCAGGTCGTGCCTAGGAGTGATAATATCCATTAGCGCGCCGGGCTATTCGTGTTCGTTCTATTCGGTCGGGCTATTCGAAGTGCAGATCATCTTTGTTTACATGTGGCAACGATCGTGCGTGCGAGCCACACGCTAAGGTGTGCGTTGGTGGCAACGGAGCACACGGCCGAGGCGGTTGCGCAACGAGCTGCCAGCCCAACGGTCTCAGTTCGAAACCCGCAGCGAGCTTTTTTTTTTGTGGGAGCGTACCACAGTGCTTAAATATAATTCGGCCAACTATCAAGTCGGCTACTACGAGAACTTGCAGCAACATCAAAATGCCACCCGACGACTCGGAAAAGCAGCCGCCTCCGCCAACCCTGGATATAGCTCGCCTACGACAGTGTGCGTCTCCAGTGCCCAACGAACATCCAACAACGAGAACGACTGCAAACATCGGACCTACTGCGACGACGGACACGGATACACCATGTGAAACGAGTTCGGCATACCAACCAAGCGTTGGCGCCAAGCGAAAGAAGCCAGCTTCGCCGCCAGAAAGCGAGGCCGAAGCTCAGGAGGATTCACCAAATGATGGGTTTGTGACCGTCACATCAAGAAGGGAGAAAAAATCCCTCTCAAGAGAACAACGAAACTTAGAGAAACTTAAGGAAGATTTATCAACGGGTTCGGTGGGTGCGTTCAAAGTAGTCATTAGACGGAAAGAGACGCCGGAGTGCAATGAAGCAGAATTTCCCGAAGGTTCATTACTAACTATATATAAGCACATCTATGCCTTGTCGTCCAAGTCCAAGATATCCGGGGACAGAAAGTCGATCATAGTGTGGCTTCCCGATATAGAATCTACTCAGAAGCTCCTACCGGTAACGAAACTCGGAGACTTCTTGGTGTCAGCCCACTGCCCATCATTATCGACATTCAGGGCGACAATTCAAGGAGTTCCAACTTGCCTTACAGAGGAAGAAATTTTGAAGGAGCTAACACCGCTGGGTGTCGTCCATGTAAAACGACTTACGCGGCTTCACTCTGGGGCTAGGATCCCATTGGGCAAAGTAATTCTGTTGTTTACCCGACAACCACCCACTTCAATATTCTTGGGATTCCAGTCACACCATGTCGTGCTTGAACCCGACCAGCCTAGGCTTTGTTACAAATGCCTACGGCCAGGACATTTCGCGGAGCGTTGCACGCAACAGCAAGTCTGCAGAAAGTGTGGCAGTCAAGGCCACCTTGCCGCAAGCTGCACCAACCAGACACAGTGTGTCAACTGTCGGGGTGCCCACCCGTCTGGCTCGCCGTCCTGCCCCCGTCTGGCCTATCTCAGAGAAAGAAACAGATTGCTCCTTGAAGCCAGAACCCTGCAGCAGGTTCGGGTAACACACCCAACTGCGGAGATCACCAGCAGTCGAATAACCCCCACATCTGGATTAGACGCCACGTCGCAACATCCAAGTGAGCAACATACGTACGCCAATGTTGTTCGCGGAATTACCCAGTCGCCCGAAGACCCTAACCCGCAGTTGCTACTACCTGCACCCAGGCCACTTCCCGCCAAGAAGCTTAAAAAGCGCACGGGGAGACCCTACGCCAACAAAGAAGTGCTCGCTCCAAGGCGGCGATTAACACGCACCCCGGCGCGTCGAACACCCAAATTCGCGCGGTCAAACCTGACCACGGCCGACGCTGTAACTCGTTTGTCGCAAGTCGTGTCAGGGGGCGGTTCTGACCTGTTAGGTCAACTTAGAGCCCTAGTGGTGGTTTTAGAACCCCTTCTGCAGCTACTACCAGTGTTGGAAAGTCTTAAACACATAATGCAATAATGGCGGAACATATCTCAAATAATATAGCCAGTGGCGAGTCAGGGTTGTCGACACAGTCAGAGCGAATACCCTGTCCTTTCTGCAACGGGTTATACACAAGAAGAGGACTCACTAGACACATAACAGCCAAACACCCATCAAGTTCTAATAATTTATCTCTACTTTCGCACATGCCAATCGATAATAACACACAGCAACCCGCCCGTATCATCGAAAATATTCAGGGTGCAGCGAAGAGGTTGAGACTCTTAAGGATCGTCCCAAAAGCGGTTCGGAAACAGGTAGCGGAAGCTCTAACAAAGGTCCTATTGGAAGTTTCAGCCGATAATAACGACATTGCATGGGGTGCGCTCCTCTCCTTCGTGCCAGTGATTCTCCGCCTTCCTACGACTCGCAACGACGCACAATCGCTCTCCGTTATTATCCGTCACAATCTACGTGAATTCTCCAATGGGCTGCGCCTAGCCGAGATTTTACCCCCGGCCGCCGCGAGAACCCGTACGTTTACAAATGATCGTGTCCGCCAGACCATTCTCAAGCTATCGGAGGGTGACGTGTCAGGGGCCGCGAGACTGATCGGATCATCGGACGCGCTGGCTCCCAGCACAGATCACTTGACAGCTCTCCGCGATAAACACCCCCCGGCCCCGCCAAACTTAGATTGGCCAGCCTCCCCCGGCCTTCCACTCCCTTGTACCACGTCTGGAGAAGAAGTAACAGCCGCAGTCAAAAGTTTTTCACGGAGTGCCGCCGGGGGACTGGATTTTATCCGACCCAGATTGCTCATGGACCTACTTTCTCCAACCCTGGGAGACACAGCAAGCCGACTGGCGAGTGCACTGGCCAAAGTTGTTGACTTACTTTTGTGGGGCGCCCCCCCACCTCAACTACTGCCCATAATCTTTGGGGCAAGGCTTTTCGCCTTACAGAAGAAAGACGGGTCGGTAAGGCCGATTGCATGCTCCTCTACCTTGCGCAGGCTGGCTGCAAAAGTTGCCTGTAATCGAACCAGGGAGACGATTCGCGAGGCGATAGGCTTACATCAGCTTGGGTTTGCCACACCAGCAGGGGCTGAGGCCGCTATTCACGCCACCCGAGCTTTTATTGATTCACGCACGCTCCCTGGGGTCCTTGTAAAACTGGATTTTAAAAACGCTTTTAACTCTCTAAGACGGGACTATCTCTTAAAGGCGGTCTTAAAGCACTGTCCCCAGTTATCGCATTACTTCAACCAGGCGTACCGTAACGCCTCCTGCTTGGTTCTCCCAGATGATGTCATAGCTTCGGCTACGGGACTGCAACAGGGTGATCCTTTGGCTCCCCTTTTATTTTGCCTAGGCATTAAAGACCTAGTCGACTCCCTCAACAGCCCGCTGAATGTTTGGTACCTTGATGATGGCGTGCTAGGAGGCGATGCGGACTTAGTTGCTGACGACGTTCGGCGCGTGCTTGATTTTCGTGCAAGCTCGGGTTTAGAACTAAACCCAGAGAAATGCGAGATTTATGTGACAGGCAGCAGCACACAGACTCCTGACCTTGACACTCTACAGACCTTATTGCCGGGATGTAAGGTAACACTTGACTGCGACCTGGAGCTGCTGGGAGTCCCGCTTCGACCGCAAGGGCTCACGCGCGCACTGGCAAAGTGGCAAAACAAGCTAAAGGACGTCGCCGACAACCTCGCCCCGCTTGGTGCCCACCGCGCCCTTTTCTTACTCCGATCTTCGTTTTCAGCTACCAGGGTCACCCATCTTCTCCGCGGAGCGAACCTAACAGAACAAGTAGAGGATCTGCGTGCATTGAACGAGTTGACTGTGAACAGCCTCGAGTCTCTTCTCAATCTATCGCTGGCACCTTCCGCTCGAAAGCAGGCTCAACTACCAATCTCGAAGGGGGGCCTGGGAATCCCGGATCCGATCGTCTCGGCTGGGCCAGCGATAGTCTCTTCCCTCTTCCGGTCAGAGAGCAACGCCACCGCGCTATTAGACGAGGCCGGTATTGTTCAGTACAACGAACTCAAGGGACGCTTACATGAAGAACTAAAGACAGTATGCAGGGGCGTTCCGGATAACCCTTTGAGCCAGCGGGACTGGAGCGCGTTCTTATACGACGAAGCGTATTGCAGCTTACTCGCAGGTGCTGCCGACAACTCCACGAAGGCTCGCCTCCAAGCGGTCGCTGCCAAGGGATCCGGAGCTTGGTTGCATGCAGTTCCCAGCGCCCCACTGGGCACTCTCCTGGACAATGAAACAATAAGAATTGCGACAGGTCTTCGTCTTGGCTGTGACCTTGTCACTCCTCATCAATGCAGATGCGGTCAACCTGTAGACGAATTAGCGCATCACGGTTTATCGTGCATCATAAGCGCCGGACGGCGGGCCAGACATGCCGGTATTAACGACACCTTCAGCCGAGCGCTTCGATCATGCGGATACCCCTGCATTCTAGAGCCCCAAGGTCTCTCCGCCGTAGATGGTAAGCGCCCAGATGGGATGACCCTTACCCCTTTCAGTAGGGGAAAGATGCTTGTTTGGGACGCCACAGTCACCGACTCATTAGCACCCTCAATGGTCGGTGGCGGGGCGGTCTCGGCAGGCTACGCTGGCAGTCTAGCCGAGACAAGAAAGCTTGCCAAATACGCTTCCATCGGGTACCCACATGAGTTTCAGCCGCTAGCATTTGAAACCCTGGGCGGCCCAGGCAACATCACCCGCAAACTTCTCCACAGAGTCGGCGAGCAGTTAAACCTGGCAACTGGTGATAAGCGATCTGCAGGTTTCTTGAGACAACGTCTCGATCTCGACGTTCAACGTGGGAATGCTGCGTCCGTCCGGGGCACACTACTAATGTGGTCTCAGCCCACTCTTTACGAGATTGAGTAACATTTACGGCGCACACGTTCTCGGGAGACAATTGTCGCTCCATTGGCATTATTAATAAATTCCAATTATTTAGGATACAAAATTATATGTAACCTATCTTAGGTATCTCCGACGATGACGACGACAATCTGGGCTTTATTATTGATTTAGTTTTAACCTCAGACCCGTCCATCATTGAAGATATACGAGTATTTCAGTCGCCAATTCCATCCGACCACAATGCTATTTCGTTTTCTATTTTATTTGATGTTGATTATCCTACGGTAGACGAGGGAGGTTATAATTTCTGGAAGGGGGACTATGAAATGATCAGCTGTAGGCTTGCTTGTATAAACTGGAGAAACTTGTTTTTAAATTGCGATACCGTTAACTCGATGTATGATAGCTTTGTAGACCAGATACATTCACTAATTGAAGAGTTTGTACCTAAACGAAATGGCAAGTTAAAAAAGAATGCTAATTTACGTAAGAATGTCACCAATCTAGAACGATTGATTGACCAGGAGCCAAATGTGCAGTATGAAAAAAGTTGAGGAAGGCGACTAGAAGACTTTGTATAATGGAAGAAGCCAGTCTTGATTTTAAAAACACAAAGTAGTTTTTTTAGATATGCGAATAAACGATTAAAAGGAAAAGAAAACATTGCGGCTTTAAATATAGATCAGACGGTCCTCGTAGACGACGCTTCTAAAGCAAATGCATTTAAGGACTTCTTCTCGTCGGTTTATGTTGCCCAAGGGAGTTCAGTTCCCGAAAGTGTTTCCAACGACGTGGTCTCGAGAGATAGCTGTCCATACTTGGAAATATCAGAATATAATATTCTTTCTAAAATCAAATAGCTACCCACTAAATGCAGCTTTACTCCTGATTTAATCCCACCATATTTTATAAAAATGTAGCGTCTGCGATAACTGAACCCCTTTTCTTGATATTCAGTCGGTCCTACGAGGATGGCATTGAGCCAAAACATTTTCGGCAATCAGTCGTAACCCCTGTACATAAGAAGGGTCTAAAGTTAAATGTAAATAATTACAGACCTGTAGCTCAATCATCTATCGCATGTATCATCTTTGAAAAACTGCTAGTGGACCATATTTTTAATTTTCTTCAATCTAAATGCTTGCTGGATGAGAACCAACATGGTTTTACTAATGGCAAATCCACGGCAACTTAACTCGTCGAAATGACTCAAGATTGGGCTGTTATGATAAACAATAGCCTGGGTTTTGATTGCATATATTTTGATTTCTCGAAGGTATTTGATAGAGTAAACCATGTAAAATTTGTACAAAAGTTTAGGTACTTGGATGTATATACTCGCTCTATAGCATGTATTGCTAGTTATCTTACCCGTAGAGAGTTCTGCGTTCGCGTAAACATTAGCTTTAGTGAGTCGGGCACGTGACCCCCAAGGCGTTCCTCAGGGATCAAGCTTCGGGCCACTTTTATTTTGCACATTTGTTTTATGAAATGCTTATATCAGTGCCGAAATGTGCTGTATTGTGTTTAAAAGAAGCCCATAACTACATGCTACATGGGGAGGCTATCCCTATGTTTAATTGTATTAGGGACCTAGGGGTTGCGGTGACACCGTAACTGAATTTTAGCACTCATTTTACACAAGTCATCCGATCAGCTAATCCTATATCTAATACCATATTTCGTTGTTTCATAATTAATGATTACAATTTTTACATGAGGCTTTATAATAGTTTGGTTGTACCTAAGTTTATTTATTGCTATGAGGTTTGGCGGTCTTACTTAGGTAAACACATTGAAGCAATGGAAAGTGTACAGAGAAGATTCCTTCGTCGTATCTCGTTAAGGTGTAACATTGCCCGAAATTCTATTGTGATAAGCCCTATTCGGGAACTTCAGTCCAGAGCGGATTATCACATGTTCAATCGTATCATAAACTCATCAATTATGTCAAACTATGTTAGCATTCGGTTGAACAATCTTAAAAGCGGTAACACCATCTCGTCAAAACAAATTGCCAAGATAGATCATGTAAATAATATGTTTTTGTGGCGGATGGCGAGGGCAATGAGAACTTGAAAACGCTAACAGTGCAAATGTCGCCACACAAGTAAACTGACTATTGTATGTATCTAGGTAACGGTTTCTAAAATGTAAATATTGTCCCCCCTTTGACAAATTAAAGGTGCATTTGAATATATATATATATATATATATATATATATATATATATATATATAAAGTGCGAGCTTTATATATAGCTAAAAATTAGCAACTCATGTTTTTTGTGATAATTTCGGTTTGATTTGTTTGAATGGCTTGATTTTTAAGGGCATGCTGTACCTGACGAAACACGAGTATGGTGTTAATTTCGTTGCAATCACACAATCCCTTCATACAAAAAATAAAAAAGTGTGAAACAAAACAGTGTTGCAACATATTAGCAACAATAACGCCTTACGGCGCATTCGATTCTTAGCAGGGCTGTATGACTTATTTGATACTACATATTCTATTTTATAAACGGGTTTTTCGCCCCTTCTTCTGAATCAAATCGTAAACTCGGTCTTTCATGGAGTTAATGAGCTGTTGTAAGTGCGAAAGTGGAACATTGGTCCATGCTTGCTGGACAGCTTCTTTGAGGTCCGACAAATTATCATATTCTCGACTATTTGCGTAAATCTGCTTCACCAAATGTCCCCAAAGACTTTCGATGGGATTCAGGTATGGACTCAATGCCGGCCAGTCAAAAAGTGGCACTCCTTGTTCTTGAGAAAGGGCTATAGTGCTAGCCGAAGTATGAAACGTGGCGTTGTCTTGTTGAAAAACTGCGTCAGGTCCGAGATAAAATTTCCATCCGAGAAGACGACGTTTTTCCACTCGTTATCCTAAGTTTGGTATCTATGCGAAAATTCACGCCGTGCGACAATGTGCTTCGGTTGCAGTCGTGGCATAAGCTTCCTTTTCGCGTATCGCACGTTTTTGTCAGAACTTAACACTCGGTACACTGGCACTCCCAAAGTAGTCCTGATCCTGGAAGAAGACGATGGAAGAGATGATTGATTTAGCTAGACAATATTCCTGACATTTGATCCCCAGGATCCAATATCAGCTGTAGCATCGGCTATCCTTTACAAACAAGAGCTGTGTTGTTAGCATGTAATTGTTGCTAATATTTTGCAACACTGTTTTTTCACACTTTTTTATTTATTTGTAGGAACCGATTGTGAGATTGAGACGAAATTAACAACATACTCGTTGATCGTCATGTTCATCATGCCCTTAAAATTTCAAAACGTTCAAATAAATCAAGCCGAAATTATCACCAAAAACAATGAGTTGCTAATTTTTTGCAACGCACTTTATATATATATATATATATATGTTTTGTATATATATATAATATATATATATATATATATATATATATATATATATATATATATATATATGTTTATATATATATATATATATATATATATATATATATATATATATATATATTTTGGGGCGCAATTGCCAAAGAGACACCAATTGCAACCCAAGCCGGTGTCTCGAAGCCAGTCGGCAGCAGGGCTTGTGACGCATCCTCTGAAGTATCACAAGTCGACCCCAGTAGAGGTGCCGAAACGTCTGAGATTGTAGAAAAAGGTTCAGCGCCAGGGTGTAAGCGAAAAAAGGTTACAGGTTCCGATGAACCTGACGAACCATTCACGCTGGTGGTGTCAAAGCGTGAGCAGAAGACTATATCCCGCGAGCAACGTCAGTTGGACAAACTGAGAGAGGATGCGTCTAGCGGTCTATTCAACGCCTTTAAAGTGGTCATTCGGAGAAAAGCGGACCAAGATCCTGCTTCAAATGAGTTTGCTGATGGTACATTACTGCGGTTATGTAAGGCTATTCATTCCAATTGCCCTGACTGCAAGATATCAAGCAGTAAAGCCGCTATATCCGTATGGGTAAACTCAGAAGATGCGGCCAGAAAGCTTACGCAACTTTCTGCAATAGGGTCGATACCCGTCACGGTGACCTGCCCGGCCTTAACCTCATTCAAGGCGAGAATTCAAGGCGTCGATGTTGCATTTACAGACGACGAGATACGCGAAGAGCTAGCAGATTGCGGTGTGGTGCACGCTCGACGGTTATTCCGCACAGGACACGCGGTTAAAACCCCACTCAACAAAGTGATCCTGAAGTTTGACCGCCAACCGCCTGTATCTGTCTTCCTGGGGTACAAAACCCACTCAGTCGTACTGGAGCCTGATCAACCAAAATTGTGCTATAATTGCCAGCGAGTGGGGCATCTAGCGGACAGGTGTACTCTTCGCAAGGCCTGCAAAAAATGTGGAGGATCTGATCATTTGGCGTCCAGTTGCACCAAACAATCGAAATGTGTGAACTGTGGTGGCCCTCACGCGGCCGGATCGCCTTCTTGTCCGCGTGTGGCTTATCTTCGTGAGCGTAACAGGATTATCATGGAGGCCAGACTTCTTCAGCAAGTTAAGGCAGCGCACCCGAGTGCATCGATTACGGAAGGTCCTGACGTCACAGGCACTGCCGCAGAAACCGCACAAACTGGTTGTTCTAACAATACCAAAGCTTCCTACGCAGCAGTTCTCAGGGGCATATCCGCCACGAAAGAAAGCACCTCGCCTCAGCTGCTTCTTCCTAATCCGCGGCCGTTACCAAAGCCCAAACAAAAGCGAGCCAAGACATACAGGAGTCGCCAAGTTCGGCCGCGGCGCGCTTCTAAATTTATCACGAAGAGAAAGATCCATCCCAAGACGCCGCGCAGAGACGTTGGAGGCGCCTTAACGGACGTCGCTCGGATGCTAGAGGGCATCAGTCCTGATTTGGCGGCAACTTTGAAGACAATTGCAGAGGTCCTTAAACCTCTCCTGGCCCTCCTTCCACTTGCAGAGAAGCTTAAAGCTTTCACATCATAATGCCAGACAACGAGATCCCAAACGGAAGTGAGGCCGATCATGCTTTTGCTGTCGGTGACCCCAACAGGGCAACATGTCCTGTGTGTAGAGGTGTCTTCACGAGGAGGGGTCTCGCCAGACATATATCGGTCAGACACGCCGATAACGTCAACAGGCCGTCCACATCCCACCAGGCTCGGGCAGAAGACTTTGATGTTCACACACTACTCATCGATATCCAGGCAAACATGCGTCATGCCAAACTGTTACGCATTTTACCTAAATCTGTGCGGTCCACTGTTGCGGAGGAGCTCACTAAGGTCTTCCTAAATGTCGCCAAGGACAACGACCTCTCCGCCTGGTACTCCTTGTTCTCCTTTGCTCCGGTCGTTTTGCGACTCCCTCGGGCCAGAAAGGATGCTCAATCCCTGTCTATTCTGATCAGGAAGAACCTACGCGACTTTGCGTCGGGATTAAGGCTTAGGGATCTGACACACGAGGGATCAGGACGCAAAATGATGGCCCACCTCGAGGATGATCTTCCCAGACGAGTGAAAGTCAAGCTGTCGGAAGGCGATATCTCCGGTGCTGCCAGATTGGTGAGCTCTCAGGATATGCTAGCGACAGCCAACGAAAATACAGAAGCTCTCCGCTCCAAACATCCAGATGCGCCTACGGATCTCTCCATGCCCACACCACCGGCAGTCACACTGCCTTCTTCAACCTCACGGGAAGAGATACTGAGTGCGATGAAGACATTTAGCAGAAGTTCAGCTGCCGGCTTAGACTTCATACGACCTCGTCTGTTGCAGGACTTGTTGTCTGGTGCGCTGGGCAGCACGGCCGGTCGACTGGCGGACGCCATTGCTAAAGTGGTGGATGTACTCAGATGGGGTTCGCCCCCGTCTTGTCTTTTACCGCTCATTTTTGGGGCAAGGATGTTTGCATTAAAAAAAAAAGATGGCTCATTACGTCCGATCGCTTGTTCCTCAGTCGTTCGCAGACTGGCGGCCAAAATCGGCTGCTACGATAATAGGGAAGCTATTTCAGCAACTCTTGGCCAACACCAGCTAGGATTCGCTACCCCGGGGGGGTACAGAGGTAGTAGTCCACTGTGCTCGTGCATTTTTGCAATCGCGCAAATTGCCAACGGTGATGGTCAAGCTGGACTTCCGAAACGCCTTCAATAGCGTCCGGAGGGATCATTTGCTTCGAGCCGTCAAGTCGTGGGCACCATTACTGTTTCACCAGACGAACCTGGCCTATGGTTCAGAACCATCCCACCTTGTAATGCCACACAACACTATGCTATCGCAGACAGGTCTTCAGCAGGGCGATCCCCTGGGTCCTCCACTTTTTTGTTTGTGTATTAAGGAATTGGTGGACTCACTGCAGTCCCCCCTTAATGCCTGGTACTTAGATGACGGTATTCTGGGCGGGGACCTCCCGACCGTACTTGACGACATACGGAAAGTTATTGAATTTGGTGCTATTAGCGGTCTGACATTGAACCCGGTTAAATGTGAAGTACATGTTACAGCTTACAACGAAGTTGAGCCTGTAGATTTAACTAACCTTTTTGACTTACTTCCGGGCTGTCGTGTAGTGGACAAGGTTAACCTGGAGCTGCTAGGTGTCCCTTTATTGCCAGAAGGCATTGCAAAGGCATTAGACAGTCGAAGGGACAAACTTGACTTCGCGGCAAGCAGACTACCCCGATTGGGGGCCCACTGCGGCTTATTCCTTCTTAGATCCTGTTTTTCAGCCACGAGGTTAACACACCTGCTTAGAGGTTGCAACCTGTTTTTATCACAAGAGCTCTTACAGCCTTTTAATGGACTTAGCTTAGACATTTTAGAGATCATACTAAATCTTAAGCTGACCGCTGCGGCAAGGGAACAGGTAATGCTCCCGGTTTCTTTAGGCGGCCTAGGTGTGCCGGACGCGGTCATGACGGCAGGACCTGCAATCGTGTCGTCATTGACCCAGGCCGCGGACAGGGTTAAAGCATTATTGGACAGTGATGGGTGGGACGCCTATAACAGGGAACTTCAAAGACTGACCGACGAATTGTCGTTGTTATTTGATTCACCTCCCGACGATAGGGCTAACCAGGGCAATTGGACAACCCCCTTACAAGAAAAGCGACTAGCAAACTTGATTAATAGAGCACCGTCTGTTGCCGATAAAGCCAGGCTTCGAGCTGTTAGTAGTCAAGGGGCTGGGGCTTGGCTACACGCCTTACCATGTCCTCGAATTGGGACTCTGTTAGACGACGAGACCACGCGCATA